>ML275323.1:24714-42091 GCA_005239495.1 Nicotiana undulata | reverse complement strand
GTGTTGCCCAAGCTTGGAGGCTCTCTAATGGAGGTTGAAGATGGATGAAATGAGAAAAACCCGGAAATTTGGGCATTTAAGAGGCGCTGTCAACAGGGGTTTCCGCACCTGCGACCTTAGGACCGCAGGTGCGAGACCGCACCTGCGAGGGAAATGATCGCCCCTGCGGAAGAAGGGCCTGGTACCCTGGGCTCGCACCTGCGGAGTTGGGAGTCGCACCAGCAGTCCCGCTCCTGCGGAGGGGGGGCCGCGCCTGCGATGGAAGTTGCACCAGCGAAGGCTGGACCGCACCTACGCTCACGTGCCTGCGGCCTGAGTCTCGCGCTTGCTGAATTTGGTCAAGGGGGCTGGTGATCGCACCTGCGAGGCTGGGACCGCAGGGGCGGTCCCGCCCCTGCGGCTGGGCAACCGCACCTGTGGTCACACCAGCTGTTGTGCACCAGCAGTGGTTTTTGGCCTCGCGCGGAGTCCGGGAGGCACCTTGGCCCACCCGAGCCCCCGTCCAAAAATACCAACAAGTCCCAAATCATTAAACGGACTTGCTCGAGCTCGCGGAACACTCAATACCAAGCTAAAACTCAGAATCACCCTCCAAAACCCCTAAATTCAACACTTAATAACTTGAAATTCTAAGATTTTATGGTGATGCGCCAGACCGACCCACACAACTCGGAACGACTTCAAATTTTGCAGACTAGTTATAAATGACACAACGGAACTACACCCGGTCCCGGAATTTCATTCGGACCTCGGGAACATATAATAAACCTGTTCCGCGCTCCGAAACCGTAATACGGGCCCGGTAACACAGCTTTCACATAATTATTCACTTTCAGAATCCTTTATTATTCTCAGAAACAATTTTCTTTAAAAATTCATTTCTCAGGCTTGGGACCTCGGAATTCGATTTCGGGCATACGCCCAAGTCCCATATTTTCCTACGGACCCTCTGGGACCGTCACATCACGGGTCTGGGTCCGTTTACCAAAAATGCTGGCCAAAGTCAACTTTATTCATTTAATTATCAAAAATTCCATTTTTCATCAAATTTTCAATATAAAGACTTCCCGGCGACACGCCCGGGATGCACACGCATATCGAGGTAAGATCAACGGAGGCTTTCGGAGCCTCGAAACACAGATATAGCTAAAATTACTTAGGATGACCATTTGGGTCATCACAACAACATAGTCTGAAATAATAAAAATGCGACAGGAAGATAAAGAAAGAGAAGACGAGGCTGCGATTGCCAGTTGCTACCTGGAAGACTCTAAGAGAAACTCTGACAGTCAATCAGCAACCACTACCGAGTCCCGATATACGTGGATCTGCACACAAGGTGTAGGGGGTAATGTGAGTACACCAACTCAGAAGTAAAGAACCCAAAATATAGGATGAGATCTAGTGACGAATTAAACCTCACTAATTTGTAATGAAAACAGTGTACGAAATCTAGGTATGTTCACAGTTCTAACAGATAATGAAAGAAGACAAAATGATACTGATATGATCAGTAACTCATGTATAACTCAGTATACTCTACATGCCAATATGTCAACTATATGAAATGCACATAGTGCTCAAAATATCTCACATATGAGTCCACTCAGTACAATATATGGCTCTCAGGCCCAGGGAAGATCCATCCCAAAATGTACATAAACACCGGTGACCGTTGTCACTTAGTACTGAGGAAGGGCAATCCAGCCCCACGGAGAAGATCAATCTCAGAAATACACACTCGGCGAAGATCCATATCCAGGGAAAATCCATCCCTCAACATCATCAACTGCGCTCACTGGGAATGTAAAGACTCAGGAGGGGCTCCTCTTAGCCCAAGCACTATCTCGTTGCGGTGTGCAATCCGATTCCATAACTGTCTCTCAATAAAAGGCTCCCGGTCTCATTCAGTCATCACTCTCCAGTCTCACTCACATAGGCTCACAAATGCATGAACTAGCCCGGAAGAATGATATATGTAAACCATTAATAATTACCGAGACTAAGACATGACATGATATGCTATTACAGGATTGAGTATGTAACATTAATAAAACACATGAGGAGATAGTAGTAAATGACCACTCAGGTCTCAACATTGTCGGCATGAAGACTTAACATAGTACTTAGCATGATTTCTAGCATGATCACATCAACCACATTAATAGAAGTGCGGATATCAATCCTTAATATCAATCCATGGGATGAGCCAGGCCACAAATCACTCGGTGCACTCCCGCACGCCCGTCACTTGGCATGTGCGTCACCTTAATTATTACCATACAACATATGGTTCGGGGTTTCGAACCCTCAGAACCAAGTTTGGAAATGTTACTTACCTCAAACCGGCTAAAATCCTAGCCCACAATGCCTTTTCCTCTAGACTCGGCCTCTGATTGCTCCAAATCTAACAAAAATCAGATTTATAACATAAATATATGCTAAGAACAAAGCCCACTCGAAAATTATTAAATTTTACCAGAAGTCCAGAAATTGGCCAAACTTGACCCCTGGGCCCACGTGTCGGAATTCGATAAAAATACAAAATTATAATGCTCATTCCCCCACGAGTCTACCCATATCAATTTCATCAAAATCCGACCTCAAATGCACATTCAAATCCCCAAAAGAATTCCCAAAGTTTTCTTTCATTTTCCCCCAATTTCCGCTCCAATTACTCAAATTAAAGGATGAAATTCAATGCTAAATCTTGGAATTAAACCAAATATAAGTGAAGAATACTTACCCCAATCACTCTACTGAAAATCTCCTCAAATTTCACCTTCTCCCGAGCTCTCCAATGGTTTTTGAGATATTGGACTTAAACCATCGATATTTGATATAAACGGTCTGCCCAGAAAATCCTTCTACGCAAACGCGGCGTTCCTCTCACGTTCGCGTAGGCCAAACTCAACTGCCTCCCAAAATACCCTTCGCGAACGCGGCCAGTGCTTCGCGAACGCGAAGCTTTACAAACCTCAAGCCTCCGCGAACGCGTTCCATACAGCGCGAACGCATAGACCAAAGGACTTGGGGTCCCCAGCTGCCAACTACCCTTCGCGAATGCGGACCCCAGAATGCGAACGCGTAGAAAACTTCAACCAAACCTCCACGTTCGCGTACTTCTCCTCGCGAACGCATAGAATAAAACCCTCAGCTCCCCCATTTACTCTTCGCGAACGAGGACCTCCACCCGCGAACGCGATGAACAAAATTCCTCTGCAACAACACCAGAAAAGCTGCCAAGCTTTAAGCCAAGAATTCGTCCGTTAACACCCCCAAAACTCACCCGAGGCCCCGGGACCTCAACCAAACATGCCAACACATACCATAACCTTATTCAAACTTAGTCGACCCTTCGAAATACTCAAAACAACGAAAAACACTAAATCCACCTCGAATCCAAGCCTAATAACTAAGAAACTTCCAAATTTCGCCAACTATGCCGAAACCATCCAAACCACGTCCGATTGACCTGAAAATTTGCTCACACATCTAAATTGACACTATGAACCTTTTCCAACTCCCAAATAGCCATTCCGACTCTGATATCTAATTTTCCACTACCGACTAGAAATTGCCAAAAACTCAATTTTGCCAATTCAAGCCTAATTCTACTCTGGACGTCAAAATAACATTCTGAACACACTCCTAAGTCCCAAATCACCTAACAAATCTATCCGAGCCATAGAATCCACATTCCGAGGTCGTTTACCTAATAATCAACTTTCGGTTGACATTTCTAACCATAAGGTCAACTTAATAGACTAAGTGTCTCATTTCTCACCACGACCACTCCGAACTCGAACCAACTGAACCCACACAACATAATTAAGCTAGGCAACACATGATATAGAAGAAACAGGTAAAACGGGGCTAATCTCACGAAACAACCGATTGGGTCGTTACATTCTCCCCCTGTTAAACAAACGTTCGTCCACGAACGCGTCTGGAAACATACTTGGAGTCTCAAATAAGTAAGGATATTTGCTCCGCATCTCGCGCTCGGTCTCCCATGCGGCCTCCTCCACTGGCTACCCTCTCCACTGCACCTTCATTGAAGCTATATCCTTAGACCTCATCATTCTGACCTAACGACCCAAAATAGCCATTGGCTCTACCTCATAGGACATATCACCCTCAAGCTGAACCGTGCTGAACTGTAAATCATGAGACGGGTCACCAACATATTTCCAGAGCATGGAAACATGAAATATCGGATGAATGCTCGATAAGCTTTGTGGCAAAGCAAGTCTATAAGCCACCTCCCCAACCCTTTAAAGCACCTCAAAAGGCCCAATGAACCGGGGACTCAACTTTACCCTCTTCCCGAACCGCATAACACCCTTCATGGGTGACACCTTTAGCAGAACCTTCTCCCCAACCATGAACGCCACATCCCGGACCTTCCGGTCCGCATAGCTCTTCTGCCTAGACTTCACCGTGCGAAGCCGCTTATGAATCAACTTCACCTTATCCAACGCATCTTGTACCAAATCTGTGCCTAATAGCCTGGCCTCCCCTCGCTCAAAGCAACCAACCAGAGATCAACACCTCCTCCCATATAAATCCTCATACGGGGCCATTTGAATACTTGACTGATAACTATTATTTTAAGAAAACTCCACGAGTGTCAGAAAGTGATCACATGAACCCTCGAAATCAATGACACAAGCACGCAACATGTCCTCCAGAATATGAACAGTGCGCTCTGACTGCCCGACAGTCTGAGGATGAAACATTGTGCTCAACTCAACCTGAGTACCCTACTCTCTCTGCACGGCCCTCCAAAATTGCGATGTGAACTGTGTACCTCTACAAGAAATGATAGAAACTGGAACCCCATGCAATAGGAAAATCTCCCAGATATAAATCTTAGTTAACCGCTCCAAAGAATAAGTAGTACCAACAGGAATGAAGTGCGCGGACTTGGTCAACCGATCCACAATAACCCAAATTGCATCGAACTTCCTCGAAGTCCGTGGGAGTCCAACTACAAAGTCCATGGTGATCCGCTCCCACTTCCATTCCGGAATATCTAACCTTTGATGCAATCCGCCTGGCCTCTGGTTCTCATACTTGACCTACTGACAGTTGAGACACCGAGCTACAAATCCAACAATATCATTCTTCATCCGCCTCCACCAATTATGCTGTCTCAGATCCTAATACATCTTCGCGGCACCCGCATGGATGGAATACTGCAAGTTGTGGCTTCTGCTAGAATCAACCCTCGAATCCCATCCACATTAGGCACACATATCCGACCCTGCATCCTCATAACCCCATCTTCATTAATAACTACATCCGTGACATAACCCCGCTTGACCCTATCCTGAAGAACGAGCAAGTGTGGGTACTCATGCTGGCGCTCTTCGATCCGGTCATAAAGAGAAGACCTGGAGGCTACACAAGCCAATACCCGGCGGGGCTCTAACAGATCCAATCTCACCAACTAGCCCACTAAGGCCTGAACATCAAGTGCTAATTGTCCCATTACTGCAGGAAGATATGCTAGACTCCCCAAACTCTCTGCTCTATGACTCAAGGCATCGGCCACTACATTGGCCTTCCCCGGATGGTATAGAATAGTGATATCATAGTCCTTGATAAGCTCCAACCATCTCCTCTGACACAAATTCAAATCCTTCATCTTAAATAGATGCTAAAAACTACGGCAATAAGTAAAACCTCACAATGCACCCCATACAAATAATGACGCCAGATCATCAAGGCGTGAACGATGGGTGCTAGCTCGAGATCATGCACTGGGTAATTCTTCTCATAAGCCTTCAACTGCCGCGAGGCGTAGGCAATCATCCTACCCTTATGCATCAATATACAACCAATGCCTATCCTCGAGGCATCACAATATACGGTATAAGAACCTGAAGTTGATGGCAATACTAACATTGGACTTGAGGTCAAGGCAGCCTTGAGCTTCTGAAAGCTCTCCTCACACTCGTCCGACCACCTGAACGGAGCACCCTTCTGGGTCAAATTGGTCAAGGGAGAAGCAATAGAAGAAAATCCCGCACAAAGCGACGGTAATAACCCGCCAAACCGAGGAAGCTCCTAATCTCTGTATCTGAGGACAGTTTGGGCGAACTCTGCACCGCCTCTATCTTCTTCGGATCAACCTGAATACCCTCATTGGACACCACGTGCCCCAAGAAAGCTACTGAGCCAAGCGAAAACTCACACTTGGAGAACTTTGCATAAAGCTTCTCCTCCCTCAATCTCTGCAATACAACTCTTGAATGTTGAGCATGCTCCTCCTGGCTACGAGAATATACCAGGATGTCATCAATAAACACAATAACAAAGGAATCCAAGTACGGCTGAAACACGTTGTTCATCAAATGCATGAATGATGATGGGGCATTGGTTAGCCCAAAATACATCACCATAAACTCATAATGACCATAACAAGTCCTGAAAGATGTCTTGGGAATATCAGAATCATGAATCTTCAGCTGATGATACCCGGATCTTAAGTCAATCTTAGAGAACACTCTAGCTCCCTGAAGCTGGTAAAATAAATCATTAATACGAGGAAAAGGATATTTATTCTTGGTTGTAACCTTGTTCAACTGCGTGTAGTCAATACACATTCTCATGGAACCATCCTTCTTCTTCATAAACAATACTCGTGCACCTCAAGGTGACACACTAGGCCGAATGAACCCCCTATATAGGAGTTCCTAAAGCTACTCTTTAAATTCTATAAACTTCGTCGGTGCCATACGATACGGTGGAATAGAAATAGGCTGAGTGCCCGGCACCAAATCAATACCAAAATAAATATCCCTGTCAAGTGGCATGCCCGGCAGGTCTGCAAGGAACACGTTCGGAAAATCATGGACTACATGGACAGAATCAATGGCGGGAGTCTCAACACTGGCATCCCTCATAAAAGCCAAATATGATAAACACCCTTTCTCTACCATACTCTGGGCCTTCAGGTAAGAAATCACTCTACTAGGCACATACTCAATAGAACCTCTCCACTCAACCCTCGAAAATCCTTGCATCGCTAACGTCCCGGTCTTAGCGTGACAATCTGGAACATCATGGCACAGAGATAGCCAATCCATGCCCAATATCACATCAAAGTCAACCATGCTAGGCAATAACATATCCACTCGGGTCTCCAGGCCCCTAATAGATATCACACATGACTGATACACACGGTCCACAATAATAGTATCACCCACCGGGGTCGACACATGAACAGATGTAACTAAGGACTCACGGGGAATATCCAGAAAATGGGAAAAATATGATGAAACATAGGAATACATGGAACCAGGATCAAATAAGACCAAAGCATCTCGGTGATAGACTGAGACAATACATGTAATCACTACATCTGAGGCCATAGCATCTGGTCTAGATAGAAGGGCATAAAAATAGGCATGACCTCCACCTGATCAACCTCCCCCTTTAGGGAAGCCTCTAGCTGACTGACCACCACCCCAAGCTGCTTGGGCGGGTGGTGAAGTAACTGGAACTGAAGCTGATGGCTGACTCCACTGCTGAGATGAACCACCCGAAAGATGGGGACAAAACATCTTGATATGACCCGGATAACCACACTCAAAACAACCACTCTCAGCAAATGACGGTGGGGACCGAAGGGAACCCCTAGCTCCTGGATAAGCACTAGAAGAACCATGCACAGAGGAACCCTGAACCGATGGTGTTCGAGATGAACTCTAGGCTGGAAGAGCATTGAATGAGGAACGACCTAGATGAGAACAGCGGCCTCTGCTTTGCTGGATATGTCCTCCTTAATGCACACCACCAAAACTATCAGATCCTCAAGGCCTCTTGACCTCCCTCTCGACTCGTTCCTGGAGGCGAACTGATTCAATCTCTTTGGCAATGTCAACCACAACCTCAAAAGAAGCACTAGATACCCTCTCCCAGATCAGAAAAATTTGTAGCTGATAAGTAAGACCATCGACGAACCTTCTGATCCTCTCCCTATCTGTGGGAACTAGCCAGATAGCATGGCAGGCCAACTCGGAGAACCTCATCTCACACTATGTCACGGTCATGTCCCCCTGACACAACTGCTCAAACTGCCTGCGCAGTTCCTCCCTGCGGAAATACGGTACATACTTCTTCAGGAAAAGAACGAAGAACTAATGCCAAGTAAGGGGCGCTGCACCAACAGGACTACGCCTCTCATAAGCCTCCCACCAAGTGAATGTAGCTCCTGAGAACTCGAAGGTAGTGAACAAGACCCCACTGGTCTCCAATATCCCTGTTGTGCGACGAATCCTCTGACACTTGTCTAAGAAGCCTTAGGCATCCTCGCCATCATTACCATTGAAAGTCGGAGGCTGAAGTCTACCAAATCTCTCCAACCTGCGCCGCTCGTTGTCAGCCATAACTGGGATCAAAAAATCTTGAGCTTTGGCAACCGACTGGGCTGGAGCTACCCCCAGTGTTTGTAGCCCCTAAATAACCTGCTCACGTGTACGGGCAGTTGGAGTCTGAGTGCCTCCCCCGGCCTGAGAACTAGCGGCAGTAGTAGAAATATCGACTACTTGTGCATGACTGGTGCACACCGTCAGAATCTGAGCCAGAGTATCCTGAAGACCTGGAATCACATTAGGCACTGCCGATGCCTGAGTCGGTCCCGCTGGTACATAAGCGGCTAGGACTTGATCTGGAACAACTGGTGGGTCCACCGGTACTGCTCCCGGCTGCTACGCGGGTTGCACCCCTCCCTCTATAATGGCCTCGACCGCGTCCTCGGCCTCTCACGGGTCAACGGTGTATGGTCACCCTGATCGGTAGCGCGTGTCCACACCACCTGTGAGAGAATGATACAACAGAAGTTTAGGTTCTAGAATCAACAGATTCGCACGACAGAATTCAAGAATGTGAGATTTGTTTCCTAAGGGTTTTGCAGCCTCTTGAAGATAAGTACATATGTTTCTGTACCAATATGCAAGACTCTACTAAACCTGCTCATGACTGGTGAGACCTATATAACCTAGAGCTCTGATCCCAACTTGCCACGACCCCAAAGGACCCATTCGTGATGGCGCCTATCGTGCAATCAGGAAAGCCACACATTTCATTTGCTTGAAGTTGTTTTAAAAAAAATAACTATAATTGCAGCAAGAGCGTCATTTAATAAAGCATTAAAACGTTTAACATCATTAAAATCCAACTAAGCAAATCCCTGATCTAGGGTCACCGAGTCATGAGCTACTATAAATAAATGTCGAAATACAAAATAGACAACATAGTCTGAAATAATAAAAATGTGACAGGAAGATAAAGAAGGATAAGACGAGGCTGCGATCGCCAGTTGCTACCTCGAGGACTCCAAGAGAAACTCTAACAGTCAATCAGCAACCATTACCTAGTCCCGATGTACCTAGATCTGCTCACAAGGTGCAGGGGGTAAGGTGAGTACACCAACTCAGAAGTAACGAACCCATACTATGGGCTGATGTAGTGACGAACTAAACCTCAATAATTTGTAATGAAAACAGTGTACGAAATCTAGGCATGTTCACAGTTCTAACAGATAATGAAAGAATACAAAATGATACATATATGATCAGTAACTCATGTATAACTCAGTATACTCTACATGCTAATATGTGAACTATATGAAATCCACGTAGTGCTCAAAATCTCTTACATATGAGTCAACTCAATATTGTACACATGGGCTCACAGATGCATGAACTAGCCCGAAATAATGATATATGTACAAACTTAATAATTACTGAGACGGAGACATGACATGATATGCTATGACAGGATTGAGTATGTAACATCAATAAAACACATGAGGAGACAACAGTAAATGACCACTCGGGTCTCAACAATGTCGGCGTGAAGCCTTAACATAGCACTTGGCATGATTTCTAGCATGATCACATTAACCACATTAATAGAAGTGCGGATATCAATCCCTAATAGCTACTAAATGGTGACATGGGATGATCCAGGCCACAAATCACTCGGTGCATGCCCGCACGCCCATCACTTAGCACGTGCGCCACCTTAATTATTACCATACAGCTATAAGGACCCATAAAATTTCTTGTTTAAGATAATGCCCGAATAAGTCCCCGAGTTGTTACAACTGTAGAAATCCTTAAAAACGGACCTATTTTGAATAAAAGCACCCCGGAAGTTGAAAGATGTAATTTTCCAAAAGTTGGGCGTTATGCGACGCACTATGCGATCGCATAACGTGTATGCGGATCGCATAGTGGTTGCATACCTGCACAGTGTGTTTTTAAAGTTGGCCCATCTTGAGGGCCATTCTGCGATCGGTCTGCGGACCTCATGTCAGGAATGCGATCGCATTCCTGACCGCATTCCTGTGTCGGGCTCCTAATTTTTCTAATTTTAAAACCCGGCCCCCAGTTCATTAAAACACCCCACCTCTTCATTTTAACAAGTCTTCTGAACAAAATAGAGAGAAGGAAAGGGGAGTTCTTGAGAGAGAAAGTGGTTCTTCCACCAAAGTGATTTTCAAAGTCCCTCAGGCCTGATATTTCGAGTAATCTTCTTCTTCCTCATTCTAGCAGGTAAGAGTTCCCAACCCTTTTTCCATTAATTTTCTGATTTTAAACAAAGGGAGGATTAACATGAATTGATTCTTGAAAATACTAACTAAGACCTTGCATGCATGTTTAGTAATGGTGTTTGGGGTAAATTTCACAAGGACGGGGTTGGTAATCTAATGGGGTCAGATAGTGTTCGGCAAAATGCTTAAGAGAGTCCGGATTGTATGCATGATTTCCAATTATGAGTTGAATATGTTTAATTGTGAACTAAATTGACGGTACTAGTCGGTTTGGTGATTTGTGAGTAAGAGTTAAAAAGGGATTTCGACTCCAGGTATGTATGGCTAACTTTAACCCTAGTAAAATCCCTCTTGTTGTGGTAAGCATACGGTATGTGTACTTATATGAAAATATGTGAATTGATTGTCTAGTTGATTGCCACCCCACTGTGTTAGATGAGACTTTGAATTGTGACTTGGCGTTCCTACCTTATTATGTGCAAAGATGGTAGTTGTTTAAAGTTATTGATGTGAAGCATTGTAAATAAGTTGAACGGTTATGGCAACACCTCTTGCATAAATTGTTGCTTGATGAAAGTTTTGGATGCCTTGAGCCGAAGTAAATGAATTGTTAAATGACTTTGTGATCCTCGAAAGGAAGGCCCATGTGATGAAATTGTTGGTGTTGTTGTTGAATTTGTGATCCTTGAAAGGAAGGCCCTTGTGGTGAAATTGTTTGGTGTTGTTGTTGAATTTGTGATCCTTGAAAGGAAAGTTCTTATAATGAAATTGTTTGTTGGTGTTGTTGTTGTGATGAAATTATTGGTGGTGTTGTTATGAAATATAAATTGTCAGGCGGGGTCGGGTTGCGCACCGCAACACGAAGTAATAAGGTGTGGGTTGTGGTGATAAGGGTGGCCGAGGTAATAAGGGTGTAAAAGTGATCGTTATCACTATTGATATGAAATTGATGGAACTCGTGAATATGGTGGTGTTGGAAAGGGAAAAAAAAGAGAGATTGTAAAATTGTTGACTTTGATTGTCTCTTTCCGTGTGTTTTGATTGTTGGTCCTATTGATGTCATTTTTCTTATCTGTATATTGGTTGACTGTACTTGGGATAGAGTTTGTTCATACATACTAGTACTATTCCACAATACTAACGTCCCTTTTGCCGGGGGCGCTACATCTTTTATATGGATGTAGGTGGTTCCATAGAAGGTAGCTCAGCCCGGTGTTAGTGGTACCTCCTTTTAATAGCTGCAGCAGTTGTGGTGAGCCCCTCTTTTCCTCCGGGCCGTGTGCGGATCATACCACCCTTTTTTTCTTATGTTGTAAAGGTATAGCCGGGGCCTTGTTACCGGCAAGTTATGTAAAATCCTAGTATTTGTAGAGGCTCCGTAGACATGATGTGGGTGTATATATGTATTTTTGGGTAGTAATAGTACGTACTCAGAACCGTGGATCATGTTGGAAAGTTATGTATGTATTATGTATGTTTGAATATCAATCGTTGAAATGCTAAAAGAGGAAAAATAGAATTATGTTGTAAAATGTACCTGGAATCTAAATTCGGCTAACTCACATGAAATAATGTATGTTATGAACACGGGGTAATACGTTGGGTAGGAAAGGCAATCCAAGTCCGCTTGACTGGGTTCATCCGGTTAGGTGCCGTTCTTGTCCTTCGATTTTGGGGTGTGACAATAGCATATAGTTCGGGGTTTCGAACCCTCAGAACCAAGTTTGAAAACGTTACTAACCTCAAACCGACTAAAATCCTAGCCCATAATGCCTTTGCCTCTAGACTCGGCCTCCGATTGCTCCAAATCTAACCAAAATCATATTTATATCATTAATATATGCTAATGAACAAAGCCCACTCGAAAATTATTAAATTTAACCAAAAATCCCGAAATTGGCCAAACCCGACCCCCGGGGCCAGGTCTCGGAATTCGATAAAAATCACAAAACTAGAAGCCTTATTCCCCCACGAGTCTACCTGTATCAATTTCATCAAAATCCTACCTCAAATGCCCATTCAAATCCCCAAAATAATTCCAAATGTTTTCTTCCATTTTCCCCCAATTTCCACTCCAATTACTCAAATTAAAGGATGAAATTCAATGCTAAATCATGGAATTAAACCAAATATGAGTGAAGAATACTTACCCCAATCCCTCCACTAAAAATATCCTAAAATTTCACCTTCTCCCGAGCTCTCGAATGGTTTTTGAGATATTGGAATTAAACCCTTGATTTTTGAATATAAATTGTCTGCCCAGAAAATCCTTCTACACGAACGCGGCGGTCCTCTCGCGTTCGCATAGGCCAAACTCAACTGCGTCCCAAAATATCCTTCGAGAACGTGAAGCTTTACAAACATCAAGCCTCCGCGAACGTGTTCCATACATCACGAACGCATAGACCAAAGGACCTGGGGTCCCCAGCGGCCAACTAGTCTTCGCGAACACGGGCCCCAGAATGCGAACGCGTAGAACACTTCACCCAAACCTCTGCGTTCGCGTCCTCCTCCTCGCAAACACATAGAACAAAATCCGTGTCACATCCCAAAATTGAGGGACGAGACCGGCACCTAACCGGGTGAACCCAGTCAAGCGGACCTGGATTTGCCTTTCCTGCCCAACGTATTACCCCGCATTCATAACATGCATTATTTCGTGTGAGTTAGCCGATTTTAGTTTCAAAGTACATTTTACAACATATCTCCATTTTTTTCCTCTTTTAGCATTTCAACGATTGATATCCAAACATACATAATACATTCATAACTTTCCAACACGATCCACGGTTCCGAGTACGTACTGTTACTACCCAAAAATTGTGATGACCCAAAAGGTCATCCTATGTAAATTTGATTATGACTGTGTTTTGAGGCCTCGAAATCCTCTGTTAATCTCACCTCGATGTGTGTGTGCATCCCGGGCGCGTAGCCGGGAAGCCTTTATGTGAAAAACTTGATAAAGAGCCGAATTTATGATAATTAATTGAATAAAGTTGACATTGGTCAACATGTTTGGTAAACGGACCTGGACCCATGATTTGACGGTCTCGGAGGGTCAGTAGGAAAATATGGGACTTGGGCGTATGCCCGAAATCGAATTCCGAGGACCCAAGTCCGAGAAATTAATTTTTAAAGAAAATTATTTCCTGAAAATAATAAAGACTTTTGAAAATGGAACTTGATTTGAAACTTGTGTTGCCAGGCCCGTATTATGGTTCCGAAGCCCGGAACAGGTTCGATATGTGTTATTTGAGTTATTTGTGAAATTTGGTAAGTAACAGACTTGATTTGACGTGTTTCGGATCAAATGGGAAATTGAGAGTTAATGAAGTTTTGAGAAAATTATATAGAAATAAGGATTTCCTTAAATTTGGAATTTGGTTTGGAATGTGATTTTATGTTATCGAGGTCCGAATGTGATTCCGAGACCGGGAATAGTTCCGTTATGTCATTTATAACTTGCCTGCAATATTCGATGTCATTCCGAAATGTATAGGTCGGTCCGGCGCATTTTGTTATAGAAATCAAGAACTTGAAGTTTCTTAAGTTATGGTTTTAGGGGTTTTGGGATGTGATTTTGAGATTTAGCGTTGTTTGGGTGTTCCGAAGGCTCGAGCGAGTCTGTATTATGATTTAGGACTTGTTGGTATATTTGGACGGGGGATCGGGTTGGCCCAGGTGCCTTCCGGACACCTAACTGGGCTAAAAACCAGCTGGAAAAACTATTGGTGCAGCTGTTGCTGGTGTGACCACAGGTGCGGTTGCCTAGCCGCAAGTGCGGGACCGCTCTTGCGGTCCCAGCCTCGCCGGTGCGGAGGTTCCGCAGGTGCGGTCCCCAGCTCTGCAGGTGCGACCCCTACCTGCCTTGCCATTTTCCGCTGGTGCGATCTTTTCTCGCCGGTGCGAGACCGCAGGTGCGGAACCCCTGTAGGCCAGACAGTTTTAAATGCCAAAAACTCGGGATTTCTTCATTCCCTTCATACCAAAAACCCCATTAGAGACTTGTGAGCTTCGGAAGGACACACCACGACCTAGCTACTGTTAAGGTAAGTTAATTCCTTCCTAATACTAGTTTCATGCATGAATAGTTAATGCGGATTACCTACTAAAATAATGGAAAGTCAAGAATTGGGTAGTAAATTTAGGGTTCTTGAGAAATTCGCGTATTGTCCGTTTAATGTTATGAATTCAAGTGGAAACTTCATATTTATGATCCTTAGGCTATGGGTGAGTGATTTCTTCGAGAATTTTCGGCATTCGAGCGTGCGGGCCCGGGGTCGAATTTTAGTATTTTTGGAAGAATAATAGAAAATGTATAATTAGGCTTTGGAATTGGTTTATTGAGTAACTATTGATGTTAATAACTCAATTGTGTCTAGATATTATCGATTCGGAGTTGGATTCGAGAGGAAAGGCTGTGATTGAGGCTTGACTTGCATTTTGGAGCCGAGGTAAGTGTTTGGCCTAACCTTAGCTTGAGGGATTAGGTATAGAGTCTTATTTGCTATGTGTAATTCATGTCCAACGTATAGGCGGGGTGACGAGTTCCTATATGTTGCGGTCAAGCATGCCCGTGAGTCAATTGTGATGAATTATACTGTGGTCTTGATATTCTCTGTACTATGAATAATTGGTGATTTAGGAGTGATACATTGACGTTGTTTCATGACGTGGGAAAATATTGATTAATTGTTTAGTTGAAGCTTTTACTGTTGAAATTGTATTTCTAAGCGAGTTTGGTTATAACTTAATCCCTTGCCGAGACGATAGAATTTTATTTAGTATTTCTGTACACTTGTGATTTCTTATCGTTAGTTGCACATTATATTGCTGATTGTTTATTATTTATCACACGAGGGGACATGCCGTGTTGATTGTTTATTATTTATCGCACGAGGGGAATGTCATGCTGATTGTTTATTATTTATCACATGAGGGGACATGCCGTGTTGATTGTTTATTATTTATCGCACGAGGGGAATGTCATGCTGATTGTTTATTATTTATCACATGAGGGGACATGCCGTGTTGATTGTTTATTATTTATCGCACGAGGGGAATGTCATGCTGATTGTTTATTATTTATCACATGAGGGGACATGCCGTGTTGATTGTTTATTATTTATCGCACGAGGGTACATGTCGTGCTGATTGTTTATTACTTATCACACGAGGGGACATGTCGTGCTGATTGTTTATTATTTATCACACGAGGGGACATGCCGTGTTGATTGTTATTGTTTATCGCACGAGGGGACATGTCGTGCCGATGTGTTACTGTTTGATGCACGATGGGACATTCCGTGCCGAGTGATTTGTGAGGTGATGCACGAGGGGACATGTCGTGCCTTGTGTTGTTCATTATCTATTCCGAGGCATTAATTCCTGCTTTAATATTACATTTCAGTTGTTACCCTGCTCCACTATGCTAGTATTTGTTGCCCCTCTTATCCCCAGCATGACTCTCCCATATCTGTGTATACTTGTTTATTTCCGTCGATATTTCCCTGTTATTATATAGAATTGCACAGCTACATATATTGTTGTCGGTCCTAGCGTCGTCACTACTTCGCCGAGGTTAGGCTCGGCACTTACTCAGTACATGGGGTCTGTTGTACTGATGCTACACCTGCACTTCTTTATGTTGTGCAGACCACGCAGCCGGATCCGGTGGGCACTGGCGGAGGGAGCATTCCACCAGTTCATTCAGGAGACCTAGAGGTAGACCCGCAGACGTTCGTGGGCCTTGGCGTCACCTTCTACCCTTCTCTTTCAGTTTTGTCTTATTTTATAGTTTCAGAGACAGTCATGTGTACTTATTTTCAGACCATTGTATTCAATAATCTCATAGACAGTTCATGAGTATGTGACACCTGTTCTGGGATATGTGTATGGGTTTTATTTCGAAGTTGCTATATTATTTTGAATTTAGTTAACCTTCACATTGTTGACCATCGATGCCTTAGTTATCTCATTTATTTTAGTTGTTAATGAGTTTACTTAATTCAAAAATTGGGTCTAGCGGGTTCAACGTCAGGCGCCATCACGGCCTGAAGGTGGGATTTTGGGTTGTGACAAGTTGGTATCAGAGCACTAGGTTTCTTAGGTCTCACAACTCACGGACAAACTTGGTAGAGTCTGAGGGATCGGTACATAGACGTCTGTACTTATCCCCCAAAGGCTGCAAAGTTATGAATAACTTCATATCTTTAATTCTCTGTCGTGCCATTTAAATTATAAATACTAATTGAGTCTCTATCCTACTCTCTCGCAGATGGCGAGGACGTGTACTTCCTCATCGACCGATCAACAGCCTGATCCTCCTATTGCAGCTCCTACAAGGGGCCGAGGCCGAGGCCGTGCTAGAGGCCGAGGAAGGGGCAGGGTTCAGCCTAGAGCAATAGCCTCAGGTTCCGAGTACGTACTGTTACTACCCAACATGATCCAAGGTTCCGAGCACGTACTGTTACTACCCAAAAATACATATATACACCCACATCATACAATTGAGGAGAATTATAAAAATTTCGGTGACAAGGACCTGGCTATACCTCAAAATTTAGTGTCTTGTACAAAAGAAATACAACAGACACTACACTTGAACCCGGGAGGAAGCGAGGCTCACCAAAACTGCTATGGGGAGAACGAGAAGGCACCGTCACCTGCGATCCGCGTTACCAGCTACAGAGTCACCTACATCAATGAAAGGGGTGTAGCGCCCTCGAAAAAAGGGACGTTAGTAATATCGAATAGTACTAGCATGTATAACTAAAAATCCTCTTTCAAGTAGAGTATCCATAGAGG
>ML275323.1:0-16738 GCA_005239495.1 Nicotiana undulata | reverse complement strand
TATATATATATATATATATATATATATATATATATATATATATATATATATATATATATATATATATACTTTTGGCTGGGAGATCATTAGAACCAATATTCCACCGCCTTTGTTAGCACGGCGTCCGATCACGCCCGATCGGCAAGGCCATCTCCCCGCGGATAATGTGGTCTGACATATGATGCGAAAGAAATTTGTTATAGGAGTAGTACCACCATGTGCGCAACATGGAGTCTGATCTCAACCCGATTAGCTAAGCCGCCTATCCCACATATGTCGTGTGGGTCGATCTCATTCATTTCCAATTCACAGGTACCAATTTCATCCCAATCAAGGGGAACCACCACAATCCACAATCCACTCCTACACCGGCACCAGTAGCTTCAGGTATGGGCCTTATGACCCACACTTCCTCAGTTTTGCTAATGATACTCCCAAAAACATTGTTAGTTAGTTTGCACACAAAGGTAATACATATGTAGAAATGTATCCATATTAGAATCATTCACATTGTACAAATATTTATTAGCATTGACAACCCCTCACGATAGCAATATTTCCTCGGCTCTTTGGGCCTTTTTTAAGTTTTCTCTATTCATGGCACGATGGTCGTATTTCGTATTCCATACTTTCCCTTCTTTTAGTTTCAAGGATCACCACTCATTTCCAATGTATAAAGTATTTTAGGAAATCATATATATATAAAGTTACTCAGCAATTGAAACTTTAAGCACAAAAGGTTTCTTCTCAAAGATTAGGGCATACCAACTAGCAATAGAAACACATACCAAAGTCATAAACAAGCAATACTTCAATTATTCTTGGATTACTCTTTCCCAGTTCATTCAGTTTATTTCAACACCTTTATACATTATCAACAACGAAACATTCTCAATCAATTCATTAAGCACACATAAACGCAATTAGGAGTATGAAGCATACCGAGTTTTCCTCACCCAAATGGTGTACTACTTTTTCATTAAGAATAGGACTCAAAGACATACCATTATAATAACAAGCCATACTTTAAATCTCTATCTTTTGAAAATAATCTCATTTGAAATTCTAAAGTTTGTAAGTTCATATGGGATGACCCGGAATATAGAAATTAGGAATTTCGAGCCGATTATACTTAAAACTTTGGGATACATTAGGGATTTTCATCCGGAAGGAGAAAGGTTAGCCAACATACCTCAAAGAGCTTTTCCTTAAGTTTAGACAATACACCCACACCTCTAGCCATAACAATCTATAAGGAGATAGCGAAAATCGATTAATAATCAGGAAGATTACCCATGGTGTAAATTTCTTAGGAATTTCATCAAACACCTAACATGTGAAGTAGACTACAAGGTTTAGAAATGGTAATTCCTTCTTCCCTCAACCAATTTTTAACATGAAATACCCAAATTAGTTCTTTAACATCACATACTACAACTTAGTCATACATGCATGGCCTATTTCTAACCCCCACCACATATTTGAACCCTTAACCTTTTGCATGGAATTTGTGGAAGTAGGGCTTACCCGGATGGAGGACAATCTATGATTATCTTTCTTGATTCTTGAAGACTTGAGCAAGATTTGGATGATTATGAAGTTAGGCCCCTTCTCTCTATATATATATATGCTCTGACCTCTCTCTAATATCAATAGATAATGACCCCAAATGAAGCCCTTAAACCTATTTATGAAAATGGGGTCGGGTTATAAAAATAGGGAAAATAAGCCTCCGTAACAGGGTCTGCGATCGCAGAATGGACCGCCGAACGAACATGCGGGCCGCATAATGCATCGCAAAGTAGCTGCCCAAAACTGGGCTACACTGGCCTAATCTGCGATGTATCTGCGATCGTAGAGTCAAAATGCGACATGAAATGCGATCGCAGATATGACACAGGATCGCATTTTTCCAGCCTTCGATAATTTGACCATAACTTTGCGTAGGAATGTCCAAATGTCGAACGGTTGAAGCGTTGGAAACTACACTCAAAGACCTTTCATTTGATAGGTTATTCATCACATAATACTTTATACATAATTAGATACGCTTCTTCAAAGTGTGGACTAGTGCAAATACCTTTGGAATTTTAGCCTATTATGGAATTCTCCCATTTGGCCTAGCCTTAGGCTTCCCCTTGGACCTCACATTACTTATTATAGGACTCATACACTTATCCACCACATCCAATTCATTTACATTATAATTAAAGCACATACAATATTACAATTAGTCTACCTGGCACCCCGAATCCCATATTGCTAAGCAAAAATTTTCCGGGGCCTTACAATCCTTAGCTCCTTCATTTACTCTTCGCGAACGCGGCCCTCCACCCGCGAACGCGATGAATAAAAGTCTTCTGCAACAACACTAGAAAGTCTGCCAAGTTTTTAGCCAATAATTGGTCCATTAACACTCCTGAAACTCACCTGAGGCCACCGGGACCTCAACCAAACATGCCAACACATCCCATAACCTTCTTCAAACTTAGTCAAGCCTTCGAAATGCTAAAAACAACGCCAAAACACCAAATCCACCTCGGATTCAAGCCTAAGAACTTAAAAACTTCCAAATTTTGCTAACTATGCCGAAACCATCCAAACCACGTTCGATTTACCAGAAAATTTGCATACACATCCAAAATGACACTACCAACCTGTTCCAACTCCCGGAATTCCATTCCGACCCCGATAGCTAATTTTCCACTATCGACCGGAAATCGCCAAAAACTCAATTTCGCCAATTCGATCCTAATTCTACTCCGGACTTCAAAATAACATTCCGAACACACTCCTAAGTCCCAAATCACCTAACGAAGCTATCCGAACTATAAAATCCACATTCCAATGTCATTTACCTAATAGTTAACTTTCGGTTGACTTTTCTAACCATAAGGCCAACTTAAGAGACTAAGTGTCTCATTTCTCACCACGACCACTACGAACCCGAACCAACCGGCCCAACACAATATAATTAAGCTAGGCAACACATGATAAAGCAGAAAACAGGGAAAACGGGGCTAATCTCACGAAATAACCGGCCGGGTCGTTACATTCGCATAACTTATCAGCTTGTGATTAAAAAAATAACAATTACAAGTACAAATTTGATCAATTATTAATGTGGTGATTGGGTTTTGGGACCCTAACAATCAAGATGTTTTACAAAACAAAAATATCAACCCAAAAAAATAAATTAGAAGTATGCATGATTAGTTTTGATGGCCATTGACGACCTTGATCGGCCAATTGAATTGTTGCATTATAATATTAAATATTCTAGTATTGTATTAACCTAGTAAGTACATGTCAAAACACAATTGGATGTTTTGGTCATTAAAATATTATTTTGTAAGACAACAAGTGTCTTGCCTATTGAAGAATAAATGTCGTCTTTCATTACTCTCTAGGACCACATTTGATCTGGCTGTAATATTGAGCAAGGTTCATTTTGATGATAAATAGAAACAGTACTACTATTATTTTTTTGTGCAACAGGCTTTAAAAATAAGGATTCGTGGAAGCTGGAAACTGGAAAGTAACAAAGCACAAACATTACAGACAACTGAGACAAGGTAAGGGACAAAACTTCCACTTGGTTCTTTCTTTAATATCACATAAAGAAGCTAATTAGGTTAATATACTTTATTATATATGAAAAATTGTGTCGTCTTCTTCCTTTCCGTTGTTTTGGATATATGCATTTTTTTCCTTAGAAATTATTAATATAATTTATTAATTAACATTAAAATAAAGCATAAGCGAACAATTTCTAAAATAATCATTATGGCCTAACTAACATCGTAAGCGTCGTTTAATATTTGAATTTTGTAAATTAAGAGAATATATGATTTTGTTATCCTTTACTAACGAACAATAGTCACTTCCACTCCAAATTTATCATTTTTCCGAAAACTTTATTGTCAGTGGAATCACTAGAATGACAAGATGCAATACAAGAAAACTCATCGTTAAATGATAATACCATATATAACATACGACCTAATGCAATTTTCCAAAAAATTGGTTATTACAGATCTTGAATATTTGATTTTGTCTTTGAAAATCTAATTGTAATAATGTAACTTCTTGTTTAGATTTTTAATCAGTGTAAGAATAATTATGTTAATTGATACAAAAAATTATGGAATTTTAATATGGAAAAGAGCCAAATATAATCATGTACTATGAGAAAATATTCAAATATATTCCTCGTTATACTTTGGGTCCAAATATACTCCTACAACAATATATTGTTTCAAATATACGCATCTTCTGTTAAACTTGTCCAAGATGGATATTCGATCCTACGTAGCACATTTGATGAGGTAGATGCCACCTGGCATGCCACATCAACGCTCCTAACCCATTTTACCCTTTCTCTTTCTATATTTTTTCACCACTAAATTTTCTTTCCCTCCACCACCATTGCCGCCATAACACCCATGCCACGATCCAATTTCCCAACCTTAAGAATCGTAATGGCGCCTAACACCACACTTGCTAGGCAAGCCAATGTTAGAACTTGATTAGCCATTTTCCTTTGAATATTTACTTAAACACAATAAGAAAATTTAAAATATAAACTACATCTAATAAATTCCAATGCATGTCTTCATGAATAAATAATAAATGAATGAATAAACCGACCCACGAACTAAATATTTGATTATAAGACTACCCCAGGGTCTGGTGTCACAATTCATGAACTACTAAGAGTATTACAAATAATGGGATGAAAGAAATAATGTAACTGTTTTGAGTGTAATAAAACAGTATCTATAAAACTAGGAGAAGACTCCAGGAATCTGCGGACGCCAGCAGATCTAACTCGTGTCTCCGAATAACGATGTCTGCTACTAAAATCTCCTAACGCTGGACGGTACCTGGATCTGCACAAAAGAGTGCAGAGTGTAGTATCAGTACAACCGACCCGATGTACTGAGTAAGTGTCGAGCCTAACCTCTGCGAAGTAGTGACGAGGCTAGGACAAGACACCACATAAAACTTGGATATTTAAATAATCTTGCTAGCAGGAATAACAACAATTAAGGAATTCAAAAGAAATAGCAATTAACGGGAAGGGAGCATGCAATGGGGAAATTCTAACATAATAAACGAGGAAAACAATAAGGCAAACACAGATAGTGATCAACAATAATTTCAGCAATTAAAAATAGAAAGGAAACCTGCACGGCATCACCCTTCGTCCTTTTACTCTAAGCCTCACCATATGCATCAATATAAATATAAACGTGCACGGCATCACCCTTCCTGCTTTACTCTCTTCCTCACCATATGCATCAATATAAATATAAATGTGCACAGCATCACTCTTCATGATTTATCACTCTTCCTCACCATATGCATAGGTATGAATGTGCACGGCATCACCCTTCGTGCTTTATCACTCTTTCCTCACCATATGCATAAGTATGAATGTGCACGACATCACCCTTCGTGCTTTATCACTCTTTCCTCACCATATGCATAAGTATGAATGTGCACGACATCACCCTTCGTGCTTTATCACCCTTTCCTCCAAATAGTGGAAACAATAATATCCTGGCAAGAAAATCAACAATAGAAACAAGTACATCCCGACAAGGAAATCAACTATAACCAATCTAGTTCCAACATTTAACTTCACCAAATAAATCATAACTTGAGCTAATGCTCAACAATGGTCAATTACTAAGAAATCATCATAGGTCTTGTTCAACATGGATAGTCATCAGTTTAAGCAGGACAGTACATAATAAGAGTCACAACAGTCATAATATAAGACTCACGGGCATGCTTGACACGAACGTATAGATACTAGTCACCACACCTATACGTCGTACTTAACACTAACACATAGCAAACAAGACAACAACACCTATCCCTTCAAGTTAAGCTTAGGCCAAACACTTACCTCAATTCCGCAGGCCACTCACTACTCAGTTACAGCTTTTTCTTTCGAATTCACCTCCAACACACTCGAATCTAATCATAATTATCTTAATATCATTAATTAATTCTAAAGAAAGTAACTTTACTGAAAATTATGATTTTCCTAAGTTTTCTAAAAAAAGGTTAAAATCCGACCCCGGGCCTGCTTGGTTCAAACTCGGGGTTCGGACCAAATTACATTTACCCATTCATTCCCGAGCCCAAATATGCAATTAGTTTCGAAATATGACCCTCAATTCGAGGTCAAAATTCCCTAATTCTAACAAAACCCTCAATTTTTACCATGAAAATTCTTGATTTTTTGATTGAAAAGTGATAAAAAATATTGGGTAATTGAAAGAGTATAATTTAGAATTGTTTGCCAATACTTTGGGGATGAACTTGGGTGAAGCAAATCGTCTCTAGGTCTTTGTAGTTCGAAAAATAAGAAGAAAAAGAGTTCTGCCCGTTTAAACTCTGTTTTTATATGACTGGGAAGGCCTTCATCGTGTTCGCGATGGGTCAGGCCCGTTGGCCTTCGCGTTTGCGTGCGAACAAAATCGTTTGCAAAGCATTAGGCACAGTGACCTACGCGTTCGCGACCAAGTGGCCGCGTTCGCATAGAGGAATGGGCCCCCCTCCCTCGGGCCCACTTAACTCACTGCGTTCGCGTGAGCCTGCCCGCGTTCGCGAAGGGTCACCCCCCAGAGCTTCGCGTGCACGTCCAAGGCCCTCCGTTCACAAAGAACAAAAATGGCCCAGTAAAATTTTAATCTACGCGTTCGCGAGTGAAGGAACACGAACACGAACACGAAGAACAAATTCATTGTGCACCAGTATCAAAAAAACAAGCAACTTTTATAAGTTAAAAACATCCTGTAGCCTATCTGAAACTCACCCGAGCACTCGGGCTCTAAACCAAACACGCACGCAAGTATAAAAATATCATACGGACTTGCTCGTGCGATCAAATCATGAAAATAATATCTAAAAATATGAATTAAACATCAAAACTCATCATTTTTCTCAAGAAAACTTAAAGTTCACTATTTATCAACCGGACGACCGAATCATGTCAAATCAACTCCGATCCTCACCAAATTTCACAGATTGTACTTAAATACTATAAATAATTTGTACCGGGCTCCGAAACCAAAATACGGGCCCGATACGAATAGTTTCAAACATTAATTCATTTCTTCATTTTCATTAAAATTTCTTCAAAATAATTTTCTTTAAAAACTGATTTCTAAGGCTTGGGACCTCGGAATTCAATTTCGGGCATACGCCCAAGTCCCATATTTTACTGTGGACCTCCGGGGATCGTCGGAACACAGATACGGGTCCGTTTACTAAAAATGTTGACCAAAGTCAACTAAAACAAAAATTTAACTCTAGAAATTACTATTTCTCATATTTTCACAGAAATGATTTCCGGTTTCATGCCTGGAATGCGCACACAAATCGAGGTAATTAAAATTTATATTTTAATAAGCCTAGAAGGGAGTCTTAATTCATAAAATGACCCCTTGGGTCATCACAATCCACCAAGGACAATATTGAATTTTCGACTAGTCAATCTGAACAGTATGAGACTGAGTGCTGCTAATATGCAAATGCTTTGAATACCTGAGTATGCAAAAAAAATTATTTTTAGTCACCCCAATACCACGTACATTAGCAGTACATAAACAGATTATTTAGTTTTTCAAGGAAGAGAACTTTACCTAAATTCGAGAAGCTTCGGATTGTATTGAATCCAATACGAGCGATTGGTGGAGAAACACACATATATAGAAGACTAAACTTTGAATATAATATTATTCATGTTGGCAGTAAGGCAATGGTAGTGGAGGCGAAGGAAATTTTAGTGGTGGAAAACAAAAGAAAGTAGGAGTAAAAAGGGTTAGGAGCGCTGAATTGTCATGCCACGTGGCATCCACGTAATCATATGTCAATGCCACGTAGGATTGGATGTCCACACTGGAAAAACTTAACATAAGATAGGTATGTTTGAATCAATAGTATTACGGATATGATATATTTAGACACAACGTATAACGAGGGGCATATTTAAACCTTTTCTCATAATACAAGGGTATATTTTGCCCTTTTCCGAATTCAATATCATCCTTAATCAAATCCAAAATACACGATAACATTAATATTTGTTCTTAGCCCACTCTCGAATTATTCTCTTACTATAAAGTTGGTATATCATGTATAATCCATTCATGACACAAGTTTTCGTAACACAAAAAGTTATCGGTCTAGTTATTTCTTATAAATCTTCTCGTTATGATATATATTATATAATAATAGGTGTAAACTTATCTGCATCCAATATTTTGTAACGGACCGACCGTCGTTTCGAGAAATTTAACTATGCTCGGTGGTGTAAGGTATTGAACAGCTTCGCATTGTGTATATCGATCTGCATGCGTGATTGGATTCAGTTACCGGATAATCCAGAGTCGAATTGGGAGAGAATTTTCAATTTTTTAAGCTTAAGTGATCGGGGTTGACCGGAGGTTTGACCTTTGTGAAAACGGCCCCGGAATGAGTTTTGGTTAATGTCAACATCTTTGTATGATGATTTTGGACTTAGGCGCGCGCGTCCAGAATTGGTTTTGGAGGTCCGTAGAGTGATTTGAGGTAATTTGGCGAAAGTTAGAATTTCAGCGATTTCGGCCGATAGGTGAAATTTTGTTATAGGAATCAGAATGGGATTTCAGGAATGGCTGTAGGTTCGTTGTGTTATTTTTGACTTGTCTGCAAAATTTCACGTCATTCCGGGTTGAATTGATAGGTTTCGACGCAAGTTTTGATATTTGAAGTTTTGAAAATTCATAAGTTTGATTTTTGGTTTGATTCGTCGTTTTGGTGTTGTTTTAGGTTTTTTGAAACCTCGAGCGAGTCCATGTTAGGTTATCTGACTTGTTCGCGCATTTAGACTGGGTCCTGGAGGCCTCGGGTGTGTTCCGGATAGGCTTCAAGTCAATTTTCCCTCATTTTCACTGTTGTTCTGCTACCTGGTGTTTTCTTCTATGCGATCGCATAGGCTAATCCGCGATCGCATAGAGTAATATTGACCAGCCCAGTTTTTCCTTCACTGCATTCGCATAGACAAGTTCACGATCGCGATCGCACAGTAGAAAATAGGGCTAAGGTAGAGGGTTTTTCCTTCATTGCGTTCGCACAGGATCCCCTGCGTTCGCATAGTTCCCTTGTTCTTCTTCTCCGCATCCGCATTCCCCTTGTCGCGTTCGCGATGCACCACTGGACAGTGACCATATTTCCCTTTTATACGATCACATCCACTTATTCGCGATCGCATAACACCTTTTTTTCCAGCAACATTTTTCTTATATGCAATCGCATCATTTGGTCCGCGATTGCAATGCTCAAATATCTGGGCAGACAGAATAAAATCCAAAATTGGAGGTTTCACCATTTTTAACATATTTTGACTTCTTGAGCTCGGTTCTTGGCAATTCTTTGAGGGTTTTTTACACAATTCGAATGGGTAAGTGTTCTTCAACTAGAATTAAACATATTTCATGAATTAGTCCTTTGTTTTTATCCTATAATTTGTATTTTGAGTTGGGGAAAATGTGAATTTTGAAAGAAAATTCCTAAATTGAAATATCATGATTTGAGGGACCAAATGATATCGGAACTAGATAAATTTTGTATGGCTGAACTCGTATCGAAATGGCTGATCGGATTTTTGTAAAATTTGTAGGATTCCGAGGAGCGGGCCCGGGGGCCACTTTTGGGTCGATTTTTATAATTTTGTAAAAGTTGAACTTTATGATTCAGAATAGATCCTTATACATTTTATGTGTATTTTGAAGTTGTTTTAGTTGATTTTGAGCCGTCCGGAGGACTTTTCGCCCGAGAAGTTTACTTTTGAGTATCGGGTTGTCGTCTTTGAGGTAACTATCTTGCCTAACCTTGTGTGGGGGAATCACCCCTTAGGATTGAGTCGTCTATGTTGATTGTAGCTCGCGTACGCGAGGTGACGAGTGCGTACTCGGACTTATTTTCAAATAGATTTCCCTTTTAGGATTTTTAGGTCCTTATATTCCCCGTGTATGAATTGTAATTGTTATATCTGAGTTCCTGATTGGTAGTTTCATCTCTTCCTGCTCAAATTAGAAATTACTTGCCTAGTGTTCCTTTGTTTCTTATTTGATCTTACCTGACTTAAATGAAGACTTTGCCTTTCCTATCGTTATGCTATATCTTACTGCATACACTACCTATTTGACTAAAACTAGTATAATCTCTCCTTATAATTGTTTAGCAGTAATTGGGATATCTATACGTTGGTGTCAAGCATGCATGTGAGTCGTACATTGGGATTTATATGATTTTCCCTTAAGTGCTACTTAGGTTTAGTTGATAACCATCCATGTTGATGATATTTCTTTGGTGTTGCCTATTTACTAAGCGTTTGTTCAAGCTGAGTTTATTCTGTGAAGCTAATAATCTAAGTGAGATTAGTTTTAGTTGCTTCCCTTGCGGGGATGATGTGGTTTCTTTGGTTGTGAACTTGAATATTAAGAATCGTTGCTATATTTGCCTTGTTTTCCCCTCGTTATGTAGTTTCTCTTTGTGCTTGGCATTTCTTTCAGTGGTTACTTCTTATGAGTGGGTTTTTACCATTCTTGTGATTGAAGTCTTTGTATTGATTTTCCCATCGTACCTTGCATTCTGTCTTTTATTGCTTTTGCGCCTTTTGTGGAAATGTATATTGTTTCTGTCGCATTCTGGTTGTTTCCTCAGTGGCTGCATAGAATATTTAAATTGGGACAACAGACCAGATTGCGGGAGCTTTCCCCCTACACTGCATTGCATATTTAAATTGGGACAGCAGAAGAGATTTCGGGAGCTTTCCCCCTGCACTGCATTGCATATTTCAATTGGAACTACGGAAGAGATTTCAGGAGCTTTCCCCCTGCACTGCATTACATATTTAAATTGGGACTACGGACGAGATTCCGGGAGCTTTCCCCCTGTACTACATTGCATATTTAAATTGGGACTACGGACGAGATTCCGGGAGCTTTCCCCCTGTACTACATTGCATATTTAAATTGGGACTACGGATGCATTCCGGGAGTTGTCCCCCTGTACTGCATTGCATATTTAAATTGGGACTACGAATGTATTCCGGGAGCTTTCCCCCTGTACTGCATGAAAAATTATGAGTTACGGATTGAGTTTTTGGTAGATTTATCTTGAGAAGATTATTATCGAAAATCTATATTTCAAAAGTATATTTGAAAAGCATTTGTCTTGCAGAAAATGATATTTGAAAATCATTTATTGGGAAAGTATATTTGAAAATCACGTATCTTGAAAGAACTATGTTTTAAAGATTTCTCTTTCTAAAAATATACATATATATACATTCAGAGAAAGTATGTTTCAAAGAGGATCTTTCTACACTGTAATGATTATGTCTTTAAAGCTTTCAATATAAACTGCTGTTTAAAAGTTTTCACCAATTTATTGGGTTTATTGGCTAAGGTCCAATGTGAATAAACTGATGTAGTGCTGAGTTACCAGTGTGTTTATTGTGTGGTAGTTTTTTCCTATTTTAGCTAGTACTTTCTGTCCATTCTTCTGGTATTATTGTGTTGTTCCGTTGATTAGCTTTCGGTAATTCCTTCCGCATTTTATTGTCATGTTGTTAACTATATCATATAACCTTTAGATAGATATTATGTCCGGTCATTTCTATATTGATGCCTGTTTAAATTTATTAGACCAGTGGTGTCTCGACTAGTCCTCGTCACTACTTTCACCGAGGTTAGTCTTGATACTTACTGGGCACCTCTGTGGTGTGCTCATACTACACTTCTGCGCATTTTTGTGTGAAGATTCAGGTAATTATTGTTAGTAGTTGCGCGGATCATTGACGGGGGGACTCAAGGTAACCTGCTGCTGCGTTCGCAAGCTTCAGAGTCACCTTCTTGTATTTATTATTCATACCCTGTTGTATTCATTCCGAACAGTGGTAATTAGAGATTTTAGAGTAAATTCGTAGAGCTTATGACTTGTATTACCGGTTTTGGGAAATTGTAAATTTTGTCAAGATTTCTATATCGAGACTGTTGGATTTTAGTTATTATGGTTGTTATTTAGTAAATGTTAGGTTTACCTAGTCCCTAAGACTAGGTGCCATTGGGATACCCAACGGAGGGAGATTTGGGTCGTGACAAGTTGGTATCAGAGCTCTAGGTTCATAGGTGCTACGAGTCATAAGCGAGTTTAGTAGAGTCTTGCGGATTGGTACGGAGATGTCTGTACTTATCTTCCAGAGGCTACGAAACTATTAGGACAACTTCACTTCCTTCATTCCTATCGTGCGAGTTCATTGATCTTGATGTTTGAAATCATTGTTCCATTCTCTCACCGATGGTTTGGACATGAGCTGTGGTACCTGATGATGTTACATCGAAACAAATGTCGCAAGGGTCAGAGACAGAGGCCAACGAGGAGCACGTGTCGCAGTTAAGATGCCTACCGGAGTAGCCGTTTAAGATCCGCCAGTAGTTCTAGCTAAGGGATAGGTACTGGAGGTGCATGTTGCTACCTCGGACATCAGGAGACCTTGGCACAGTTCTCAAGTACGATTGGTACATTGACTCAAGCGGGATTGATTCTAGTCCACCGACTATTCCACGGATCAGGGGAGGAGTTCAGACTCCCACCGTCTACACTGCAGAGCATCGAGATCATGTTGGTCAGGTTCCAGTTATCATGGAAGCACGACATATGGTTTCAGTTTAGCCCGTGGTTAGGGCAGCAACATCAGAGGAAGAATACCTTGGACTTGAGAGGTACAGGAAGTACCACCCTCCTATCTTTCAGTGGATTGGCGATAGATGATGTCCAGGGTTTCCTGGAGGAGTGTCACTATATTCTTCGTACTTCGGGTATTATGGAGACGGGCGGGATGGCTTTTGTCACGTCTCGGGTTCAAAATAGTGAGTTGGTCAGTGGTGGCGGCATATGAGTTGGGGTAGCCTTGCCGAGTCAACTTCACTTGCATGGTGGCGGCAGAGATGTTTTGAGGGAGGTTGCACTCCAGTCCCTCCGAGATGCTTGACGCGCGAAGTTTGAGCATTTGCGTCAGGGCACTATGTTAGTACTAGGGTACGCCGTCAGATTCAATGAATTGGCCAGTTATGTACCTCACTTGATTGCTTCAGTTAGGAGGCGAGTCTGTAGATTCATTCAAGGACTCAGGCATGATATTCGGTTCAGCAGGACTCTAGAGTTATAGCCGGATGCCTCGTTTCAGCAGGTAGTAGGGATCGCTCGCCGATTTGAGAGTATGTGGGACCGGGAGCGAGAGGACAAACGAGATCAGGAGAGAGAGTTCAGGGAGGCGAGGAGGCCTCATAGATCGGAGGAATCTACTAGTCCTTATTATGGAGGCAAGGTACGCCACGGTAAAGGTTTTGTGGGTCAGCCGGTTCAGTTTTCATTACCAGCTTTGCATGGGGTTTCAGGTACTCATGGGTCTCATAGTACTCGCATTGCTCAGTTTCCACAGCCACATCGGTAGAGAGGTTGTCTTGAGTGTGGAGATGTTAGCCACATGGCGAGAGATTGTTCCATGATTCAGTCAGGTGTGTCACAGCAAGGTATTCATGTGAGTAGAGGGCGCCCCAGAGGGGGAGACCCCGCCCATTGATGTGTTTCATATAGTAAACTAGAGGCCGTTGTGCTAGATATCATCACCCAGGTATGTTTTGATGTGTTAAAGAGGGGCACCATTTGTATTTCACTATAGTTCTGTTGGTCGGGACGAGTTCCCTTATTTGTTGCTTTGTTGATAAATGGGTTTCATGTTTTGCACTCTATTTTCGTGTTTCTCCTGATGAGAGATTCTATGAGTAGTAGCCCTTGTCTATCGTTGTTTTATTCATCCTTGATAGTGGTGAAGCTAGAAGTGAATCCTTGTTGTTCTTCATGGTAATCTTTATGTGATTTTCCTAAGTATTTTGTTTACGAGCTGTGATTTGATACTCCATCGAGATGTGAGTTCAGTTAGCGTTATGATTTTATCAGCTGAGATGAATTAGTGGAGGAATTTCAGTTGGTATGATATATTTTCGGTAAGTGATTCAGAGTTGAGAGCGAGGTCCTCGTGATATTTGTGATTCGATATGTATGGACCGGGCAGAGTACCGCGGTGGGAATTTATCAGGATGGGATCCTTTTGATTTGTTCACATGCTTTGCTTCTTCCCTGTTATACTGCTTTTGGTAAGTCAGTATTGATAGAGGGTTGTGCCTATGGGCTTGTTTGATAGTTCCTTTATATGCTTTTATTTTCATATTCAATCATTTCGTTTTGTGCTCATTTAGCTTAGCTTGCGAGATGTGTGCCCGGTGGTGTTGGTTGTGGCTTGGTGACTCGGATGTCTAATAATGAATTCTTCGTGTTCATTACATCATTATCAGTATTATGGGGCTTAGAAATAGAGATCTTTCAGATGTGAGGCTAATTGCCAATGCTGAGTTGATTTCGGGCAACTATTGTGATCATAAGTATTATGTTGAGCCCATGTGTGATGTGCTATATTGTGTGGTCGTACCTTATGGGCATAGTCATGAGTTAATGCAGTTGGTTGAGGCTAATGCCGATTATGAATTTAGAATCGGGTCTTTTGTAAATGAGTAGAAGGAGAGAAGTAGAGGTGTGAGGCTTATCGGTGCTGATGGGAAGGCTATGTTGCAGCTGTGATTGTGTCATCAGGCTTATGTGGGTTGGCGTGACGTGGGATCACCCGCGGGTGTGTGTTAGAAGTGTACAGTCGGTGATTGGGTGAGTTCAAGGTGAATCTTGGCATGTTCGAGGACGAACGTTTGTTTAAGAGGGGGAGAATGTAACGACCCGATCGGGCATTTCGAGAAATTTAACTTTGTTCGGTGGCGTAAGGTCTTGAACAACTTCGCATTTTGTATATTGACCTGCGTGCGTGATTGGATTCAGTTACCAGATAATCAAGAGTCAAATTTACAATTTTTGAAGCTTAAGTGATGGGGGTTGACTGGAGGTTTGACCTTTGTGAAAACGGCCTCGGAATGAGTTTTGGTTAATGTCAACAGCTTCGTATGATGATTTTGGACTTAGGCGCGCGTCCGGAATTGGTTTTGGAGGTCCGTAGAGTGATTTGAGGTAATTTGGCGAAAGTTAAAATTTTGGCGATTTCGGCCGATAGGTGAAATTTTTTTATAGGGCTCGGAATAGGATTCTGGGAATTTCTTAGGTCCGTTGTGTTATTTTTGAGTTTTCTGCAAAATTTCACGTCATTCTGGGTTGAATTGATAAGTCTCGACGCGAGTTTTGATATTTGATGTTTCAAAAATTCACAAGTTTGATTTTTGGTTTGATTCGTCGTTTTGGTGTTGTTTTATGTGATTTGAAACCTCGAGTGAGTCCATGTTATGTTATCTAACTCGTCCATTTAGACTGGGTCCTGGGGGCCTCGGGTGTGTTCCGGATAGGCTTCGGGTCAATTTTTCCTCATTTTTTCACTATTGTGCTGCTATCTGGTGTTTTCTTCTATGCGATCGCATAGGCCAAAACGCGATCGCATAATGTAATGTTGATGTAACGACCCGACCGATCGTTTTGAGATCCAGCGCATCGTTCAGCAGTTGGGAGTCACGAACAACTTCATTTCAGGTATATTGACTTGTGCATATGGTCGGAATTGAAATTCAGGAAGATCAGAGTTGAATTTAAAGGAAGATTCTCATTTTAGAAGTCTTAAGTTGAAGAAATCGAGTAAGGCTGGGAGTTTGAGTAAACGACCTAGGAATCAAGATCCGAAGGTTCCAGCAGGTTCGTATGATGATTTTGGACTTGGGCGTATGTCCGGAATGGGTTTTGGATAACCCGGGAGCAGTTCAGCGTATATTGTGGAAAGTCAGTATTTTAAGGAAATTTCCTAAGTTTGACTTGACATAAATTTCAATGATACTGATGTCCGTTTGGGATTTCGAGTCTGAGAATAGGTCTATATGGTAATTCTGGAGTTGGGAGCGCGATCGGAAGTGAATTCGGATATCCGGAAGTCAATTTAAGGTCATTTGGCTAGAGATAGAAAACTGAAGCCTTTTTAAGAATTCGACCGGAAATGGAAATTTTAATATCAGGGTCGGAATGCGATTCCGGAAGTTGGAACAGGTCCGTAATGTCGAATATGACTTGCCTGCAAAATTTGAGGTCAATCGGACGTGGTTTGATAAGTTTCGACATCAAATGTGGAAGTTGGAATTTTCAAAGTTCATAGAGTTGGATTTTAGTGCGATTTGTGATTTTGGCATTGTTTGATGTGATTTGAAGCCTGGATCAAGTTCGTGGGATGTTATGGGACTGAGTCGTGTGTTTGGAAGGGGTCCCGAGGGCCTCGGGTGGGTTTTGGGGTGGCTTCGGGGCATTTCGGGTTGTATTGCTGTTGCTGTTTGCTGGTGTTTTGGTAATGTTGTACGATCGCGTAGAAGAAACTGAGGGGCAAGGTTTTTGACCGATGCGATCGCGGATGTTGGGGTGAGATCGCGGAGAAGGGCCAGGCAGGCTTGTGCGATCGCAAGGAGGAAGGTGCGATCGCGGAGAAGGAATTTTGGTAGGAGCTGGAAATGGCCTGTGCGATCGCGAGCGTGCTTGTGCGATCGTGGAGGAGTGATCTGAAAGGCTTGTGCGATCGAAAACGACTTCATGCGATCGCATAGAAGGGCAGAACTGGGCAGTGTTGATTAAAACGGGATTTTTG
>MDKH01100560.1:0-21948 GCA_005239495.1 Nicotiana undulata | reverse complement strand
TCCATATCTTCAAAGCATATATTACTGCAGCCAATTCCAAATCATGGGTCGGGTAATTCTTTTAATGCTTCTTGAATTGTCTTGATGCATAAGCAATCACCTTCCCATGTTGCATCAATACGCACCCCAAACCTATATCTGAGGCGTCACAATATACCACATAACCTTTTGTTCCTTCTGGAAGAGTGACCACTGGTGCAGATGTCAATCGATTCTTTAACTCCTGAAAACTTCGTTCATAAGCGTCAGACCATTGGAACTTAGTATCTTTCTGTGTTAACCTAATCAATGGTGCTGATATAGAGGAACACCCTTCTACAAATCTCCTATAATATCCTGCTAGCCCCAGGAAGCTGCGGACTTCTGATGGCGTTGTAGGTCTCGGCCAATTCTTTACTGCATCGATCTTTTGAGTGTCGACACTAATACCCTCGTCAGATATCACATGGCCAAGGAATGCTACTGAGTTCAGCTAGAATTCACATTTGGAGAGATTAGCATATAACTTCCGATCCCGAAGCGTCTGTAATACTATCCGCAAGTGGCTCGCATGTTCCGCCTCCGAACGAGAATACACCAAAATGTCATCAATGAATACGATCACGAACACATCAAGATAGGGCCTGAATACAGTATTCATGAGATCCATAAAAGCTGCTGGGGCATTTGTTAGCCCAAACGACATCACCAAGAACTTAAAGTGCCCATATCTTGTCCGGAAGGCCGTCTTTGGAATATCCTTCTCCTTAACCCTCACCTAATGATACCCTGAACGTAAGTCAATCTTGAAGAAATACATGGCACCCTGGAGTTGGTCAAACATGTTGTCAATCCTTGGAAGTGGATACTTGTTCTTTATAGTAAACTTATTCAACTGTCGATAGTCCATACACATTCGTAATGACCCGTCTTTCTTCCGCACGAACAGGACTGGCGCACCCCAAGGTGAAGTGCTAGGCCTAATGAAGCCCTTATCCAGAAAGTCCTTCAACTGCACCTTCAACTCGCGCAACTCTGCGGGGGCCATCCTGTATGGAGGAATAGATATGGGTTGAGTGTCAGCAATACATCAATGCTAAACTCAATATCCCTTTCAGGAGGAAGGCCTGGAAGTTCATCTGGGAAAACATCTGGAAATTCGTTGACCACGGGGATTGATTGTAGAGTAGGCGGCTTCGTCTCCGCATCCCTTACGCGATTGAGATGATAAATGTACCCTTTTGAGATCATCTTCCTTGACTTAACATAGGAAATAAACCTACCTTTCGGTGTAGTCTTGTTCCCTTTCCATTCGATGACGGGTTCATTAGGAAATTGAAACCTAACCATCTTCGTACGACAATCAACATTTGCATAGCATGAGGCCAACCAGTCCATTCCCATTATCACGTCGAAATCAACCATTCTAATTCAAATAAATTCTTCGAGGTTTGACGACTACAAATCATCACTGTGCAACCTTTATATACCCTTCTAGCAATCACAGAATCTCCTATCGGAGTAGATACCGCAAGTGTTTTACTTATCAATTCTGTTTCAACGCCAAACTTATTAGCCACAAAAGGTGTAACATATGATAATGTAGACCCCGGATCAATCAACGCATATACATCGTAAGAAAACACAGACAATATACCTGTAACAACATCCTGAGACGACTCGAGATCCTGTCGACCTACTAGAGCATAGGTTCGATTTTGAGCACCACTCGAACTCGGCACTGCACCTCTACCTCTATCACGACCTATCGGCTGCTGAAAACCCCGTCCTGGAGGTCGAACCGATGAGGAAGAACTAGACACTGATCCAGTTGGCTGAGCTATACCACCACCTTCTTTTTTAGGACAATCTCGCTTCATATGGCCAGGCTGTCCGCAAGAATAACACGCATCAGAACCTTGACGACACAGTCCAAAGTGGGCCTTGCCACACTGATCACAACGGGGTGTTGGGAGTCTCGTCTGACTAGTATCTCTATGATATTGCGAGCCTGATGCCCGCGAACTCTAAACTAGACCAGAATAGGTAAATCGATCATACCGAGGCCTCTGAAACTGTGGAGGAGCATTAGCTACAGGCGACACCGAACTCCTCGAAAACTGGGGCCTAACACTACCTCTTAAGTCATGAGAATACCCCACAAACCTCGCCCTCTTATGCTGGCCCCTATCCTGCTCCCTATCTGCCTTTTTCTGGCGCTTACGATCCTCTAGGGTCTGAGCATAAGCCTGAATACGAGAAATATCCATGCCCTCTACCAAGGAGGCTGTCGTGCACTCATTTATCAGATGTGGTCCCAACCCGTTCACGAACATATGCACCCTATCACTAATCTCGGCCACCATATGAGGAGCATACCTTGCTAAAGAATCAAATTGCATGCTATACTCTCTCACACTCATATTACCTTGTCTAAGGTTCAAGAACTTATCAGCTCTAGCTCGTCGTATCTCAACGAGCAAATAGTGACGAAGAAAGGCCTCAGAAAATTCCTTCCACGCCGTTGGAGGGGCATTCAGACCCCTGGATCTCTCCCAACTATCATACCAGAAAACCGCTAAATCCCGTAACCGATAAGAAGCCAACTCTACTACCTCTGTATCTATAGCATGCATAACCCGTAGTGTACGATGAACCTGGTCAATAAAAGTCTGTGGGTCCTCCTTGGGGTCTGATCCGGTAAACACTGAAGGGTCTAGATTAATAAAATCATGAACTCTCTTACTATCCGGTTTATCAACAACACCGGTATTCTGCCTCTGAGCCTGAGCAGCAACCAAGTTAGTCAACAATTGCACCGCACTCTGCATATCCTGCTCTGTAGGGCCAGACGGAGGAACTGGTGGTGCTGCGTTCCTCCTAATATCCTCTGGATGGGACGGACTAGATGAGGTATGAGATGACATCTCACTCTGAGCCTCACTTTGGCCTGCTCTGGCTTGAGGCATCTGACTGGTACCTTCTCCCGCATCTATATCAAGTCGTCTACTAATTGCTTGCTTCCTAGTTGAAGGCATCGCTGAAAGAAAATAAGTTTAATATTAGATACAACACTAAAGACTCAACTCTACGCACGATCTAGATTTAGGAAGAAGGTAACAACCCTAGATGTCACGTAGTCTCCTGATTATAAATGTGGCACGCTATACATCCATAATCAAGACTCTACTAGACATGGCTCATAGACAACCCCTAGGACAGACATGCTCTGATACCAAGTTTTGTCACGACCCAAACTGGAGGATCATGACTGGTACCTGGGCCATACCTGCCGAGCACCAACGTACATTCTATCTAATCCTCTTATTATCTTTAAGGGCCGACGAGATCAATATAAGTGGTAGATATGGATTATGAACACCAAACAATGAAAGATAATGGAATGAACATGCATAACATGGGATAACAAGACTTCCAAGAAACTACATATAAGTTAGGAGCTACCACGCTTCCATGAAAGACTATACAACAAAAATCATCTGACAAGGTATACCAAACTATACATAAGCCGACACCTGTCTATGAGCCTCTAAAGGAGCATAAGTGATGCAACATAGTCAGAACAGGGCCCCGACATACCCATAATATCTATTAAAAAAATGCATACCAAGACCACGGCAAGTCTAGAGAAGGGATCTCGCCTATAACTGCTGATATGGAAAGCCTATTGTGGTGGGGGAACTGCGTCTACCTGTCTATCAGGACCTGCAGCACGACATGCAGCGTCCACAAATAGAAAGGACGTCAGTACGAATAATGTCCTGAGTATGTAAGGCTGGTCAATATAAATATGAACAATAATGTAAAGAGAGGTAGAGAAGATACAACCTGTAACATCTGAGTTATTCTAAGAGACAGTAACATGAAATGCATGATACATATATATACATAATCTTTTAAAACATCCGCCTCTGTGGGCATCATCATCATCATAGAACATTCGCCTCTGTGGGCATCATCATTATCATATCATACCCGGCCTCAAAGAGGACTCGGTAAACCCAACTGATCAGTGGTTGCACAATAGGTGCCATACCCGGCCGACTATAGCGCGGCTCGGTAGAGTAAAATAGATACATATATATAATGCATGCAGGACTCATTGGAATCATGTTCTGAACATTACAGAGTGACGTAAGGTCGATATTCTCCGTACACATCATTAGGGATAACTCTTCATCGAGAATCTTATAAGAATATGGAGTACCAACAACATTGATAACATAAGAATAAGAGAAGCAACCTCAACTTCAATTGTTCCATAAGAAGGAAAACAATGTAAGTACTGCTAGCTTCTAAGAGTAGAGTATCTTTGGAAGCTCGTTCATTGCATTATATACAATCGGAGTCGTGCAAAAGAAAGAAAGGGATAGCCTCACATACCTTGTATAAACTGCCCCAATCTCAAGCTATGCAATTGTCACGACTCCTTAGTCTACAATAAGAGAAACGACACTATCGTTATCATTTAAGCGTCATAACTATTGTGTATCTACCACAACCTATTTTACGATGAAACAGACAGAACCTCCCCTATATATATGAATTCACACAAGTCAAAACAATCACCAAAAAGCCCAAACAACACCAATAATAATCAAATTGAGCCTCCCAAAACAATCCACACACAACCTAATAACTTCATACATAAGACGGCCACCGTAGTCGTGTCAAAAGACCCGGAAATGTTACGAAGAATGACCAGATCCCAACCCTACATCTATATTGTGTTTATACACACCCTTACTCCTCCAAAAATCCACAATACAATAGTAAAACATGCAGCCCAACATCAACACAAAACAGTCCGCAAAACAGTCCGCTACAAGTGAATAACTCGAACTCACGGCTTCCGATCACCGATCCTTGAGTTCTTACAAGTATATAAAGAATTACCATGAATTTACAGCACAATAAATGGATGAAAGAGAGAATTAAACTCACCTTACTTGTTGGATAACTCAGCCCTTATCTTGGTTCTTCAAACTCTAGGGTTTACCCCCAATTTGAACTTGAAAGAGAGGGAAAATCAATTAGGGTTTGTGGATAATTTTTGGGAGGACCTTTGCAGGGATTTAGGTCTGGTTATTTGTGAAATATAATGAGTGATATATAGCAGGAGATAAGCCGTTTAATGGGCTCTTTGTCTGACCCTAAATTGCCTCTTTTTGGGCTATCATTTAACCAAGTAGGTGACCCACCTACTTGTCACCTAGCAGCTTGTGCAGTCTTGCAAATAAGTCTATATCTCTCTACTCCGATGTCGTATTGATAAACGGTTTAATGTGTTGGAAACTAGATTCGTAGATATTTAATTTGGTGAGTAGATAACCCTGTAATTAATAGTATATTGGGAGAAAAGATTAATAATATTTGACCTAAAGTTTCAGTAAAACTATGAACCTAAGTTGCGACAACTCTTGTCGAATTTTATTTCATAACTTGTTTGACTTCAAGACTATGATACGTATATTATATGATTCAAATACCTTAAAACACGACCTCTTGAGAGTATCAAGCACCCCTAGGTTTACCCAAAAATACGAGTTACAACATCCTTGATTCGTTTAACTTCTAATACGTGTTAATCACTCTTATAAACTCTTGTATCATTTAAGATCAATAGGATTAACTTCTTATCATCTCAAAGATAATATATTCTCATGTTTATGTCGATTAACTCATGTCATGATCCAACATACGTGAATATGGGTTATAACATATGTTATCGAAACCCTCTGTAATTTTGCCAAGGGTAGCTTTTTTAAGGCTTTATGAAAATATTCGACGGCCTATTTTATTACGGAATTCGGACGTCTCCAAACCGTGTTAATGTGGAAGTACCCTTTAGCTTCGGATTTTCCTCTTGGGCTTGTTTCCCTGTTACACTTCGAACTTGTTCGAAGTTTCAGTCCCCGAGTGGGTGGTAGTGGTCTATAAAATCAAGTGTTGCCTTTTTAAGGTCTTACGATCTCGAGGTTTTAGTAAATCGATCATGTTAATTTTTTCGGATGGCAGTCCTCGAGTGTGGGGTTAGTTGTGATCGGTGCTTAAGCATGTTTCCACATTAGATCACAAGTGTGAAATTTTAAAGTAAAATTCTCTAAGGCATGAAATAGTTGGCAAGGAAAAATACTTCTCTTAATAGGTGATTATACATGCGTACATGTTTAATGTTAAGGCTAGAGTAATCTACATGGATACAAAGTACTTTCTTGTAAAATTTGATGGTGATTCCCCCCAGTATTCGAGGTTGATTGTAAAGAAGCCTCAAATACTTTTGAATTGCTCTAAGTTAGCACGAACAATGGTTGCCTCGTTAAAAACCTCGCCGGAAAAACCCATTTGGGTCAAAAACCGGTCTAAGGGAATAAGAGTGCAATGCGTGCTTACAGACCTAAGGACTTTGTGTTGAAGAATCCCTCGATGTCTTTGATCGAACACCTGTAATTGGTTAATATAAAATATAAATTAAAATAGAGAAGGTCGTACCTTAGTAGTAATTTCGTTTGAGGAGTGATATGTTCCAATTGTTTGGTAATTGCTCGTCGTTCATCCTGCTAAGTTTGTAGGATACTTTTCCAATGATATCGAGGACCTGATACAGTCCCTCCCATTTTGGGCCAAGTTTTCCTTCATTTGATTTCGAGTGTTGAGGGTGACTTTTCTCAGGACCAAGATCCCGATTTTAAAGTGTCGAAGGTTGGCTTTTCTGTTATAGTACCTTTCGATCCGCTATTTCTGTGCGGCTATTTGACGAGGGAGGCTTCCCGTCTTTCATCTAATAACTCGAGATTTGTATTCATAGCCACGTGATTTGACTCTTCCGTTGCATACCGAAACTTGAGGCTAGGCTCCGACACCATAGAGTAAAGAGAATGGTGTTTCTCCTGTACTAGATTTCGATATTGTGTGGTATGCCCAAAGGACCTCGGGCAGTATCTCTCTCTATTTTCCTTTAGCGTCGGTTAAAGGATGATGGTCTTGTTTGTCAATTCGTATTGTCCATTCCCACTAGGTGATATGTCGTTGACAAAATCCTTCTAATCTTGTGGTCTTCGAAAAATTTGTGTCACTTTGCTGCAGACAAATTTCTTCCCGTTGTCGCTTACAATCTCGGAGGGAATCCCGAATCGACATATAATGTGGTCTCATACGAGTTCTATGACTTCTTTGTCTTTGATTTTTTCGAAAGCATGTGCTTCAACCCACTTGAAAAAATAGTCAGTCATAAACAAAATGAATTGAGCTTCACCTAGGGTCGGTGGGAGAGAGACGGCGATGTCCATTTCCAATTTCATGAACAACTATTTGGGATAAGACTGAGTGGAGTTTCTCCCCGGGTTGGGGGATCATCGGCGCATACCTTTGACATTTGTCGCACTTCCGAAGAATCTCTTTTGTATCCTTTACCATATCGGCCCAATAATACCCTACTCTGATAACTTGTGAACCAATGACTCGGCGGAATGATTTCTGTAGGTCCTTCGTGAATTTCCCGTAGTACGTAGTCAGTGTCTCCTGGTCCCAAACATATCGCCAATGGTCCATCAAACATTCTCCTATACAGTGTTCCATCCTCAGCCAATGTGAACCGTGCGACTTTCGTGCGTAGAGTCCTCGATTCCTTGGGATCTGATGAAAGCTTCCCGTTCTTTAGGTATTCGATATACTTATTCCTCCAATATCAGGTCAGACTCGTGGAGTTTATTTCGACGTGGCCTTCTTTGATTACTCTCGAAAGTTGTGCGACAGTCCCCGAGCTAAATTCGTCATCTTCGACCGATGACCCCAAATTTGCAAGGGCTACGACCTCGCTGTTTTGTTCCCGAGGTACATGCTGTAAGGTCCATTCTTTAAATCGATGTAGAGCCACATGTAGTTTGTCCAAATAACTCTGCATTCAATCTTCTCGAACCTTGAAAGTTCTATTGACTTGGTTTACCAAAGTAGGGAGTCACATTTGGCCTCGATGACCTCTTCTCCCAAACTCTTAGCTAGCTCGAGACCTACAATCATGGCCTCATACTCGGTTAATTTTGAAGTTTTGATAGACTGTCTAATTGTATTACCTGTGGGAACCTTTAAAATGATAGCCTAGCCCGAACCCTTTCACGTTCGAAGCGCCGTCTGTGAAGGCGGTCCACACCCCCGATGATGTACCCGATTTTAATAATAGCTCCTTTTCGACCTCGGGTACGAGGGGTGGCATGAAGTCGGCCACAAAGTATGCCAAAATTTGAGACTTAATGGTCGTTCGGGATTGATACTCGATATCATACCCATTGATCTCGACGCCCCATTTGGCCTAACGGCCCGAAAGTTTGGGCTTATGAAAAATATTGCGAATGGGATAGGTAGTCACCACACAAATTGGGTGATATAGAAAATATAGCTTCAATTTCCTAAAAGCGCTTATTAGAGCAAGCACTAATTTTTCTAAGTGTGGGTATCGGGTTTCGGCCTCACCTAAGGTTCGACTAACATAGTAAACTGGGAATTGCATACCTTGCTCTTCTCGAACTAAGACCCCACTTACCGCTATTTCCGAGACCGCTAAGTATAAGTAGAGTTGCTTGTCCACTTTCGGGGTGTGAAGCAATGGCAAGCTTGACAGGTATCGTTTCAGTTCTTCTAGGGCTTGTTGACATTCCGGGGTCCATGCAAAATTGCTCTTCTTCTTAAGTAGTGAGAAGAACCTGTGGCTCCTATCTGCGGACCTCGAAATAAATCGACCTAGGGAAGCTATTCACCTTATTAACCTTTGTATAAAAAGCAAGCGGTAAAAACAACCGATCCAATCTAGACTAGGTCTTCTCATGGCGGTAAATGGGGCTCATCACATGCATGATGAAAGTGGAATCACGGCGACCGTGCACTTGGCACGATCGTGATCCCATTTGATATGCGCATTTTACACGACGACCTTCTCTTCCGCCTCTAGGTAAGAGATAGTAGCCCGTCGCGTGACCCCCTTAAAATAATGGACACACCCACCCCATCTCCATAGCCGCATATACTATGCAATTTGTGAACAGAGTATGACACGCTTTCCTTATTCGTGCATATCTTGCGGATCCGGAATGGGACTCAGCTTCAACATCTCGATGAGAAAATACGAGTCAAATATTCCGACCAACGAGAAGCTGAGACGCGACAACGAGGCCAAGTACAGCCCCAGATTTGAAACCATCGTTGGGATGAGAAGCGAAGCAAGCGACTATGCAACGCAACCCTTCCTTCCTCCGACTCGCGGATTCAATGTAACAAAATTTCATCATGTTGTGACTTGCCACGTTTTTCTATCAGTACAAAATAGGGACGTGAACTCTCCCGAAGCGGCATCAAGAGGCGCCCAGTATTCTCTAATAGAAACAAAGTACAACGGATTAGGACTCGCCCAAGAGGCGCCCAGTATTCTCCAATAGAAACGAAGTGCAGCGGACTGGGACTCACCGAATAGGCGCCCAGTATTCTCCAATAGAAACAAAGTGCAGCGGATTGGGAATCGCCCAAGAGGCACCCAGTATTCTCCAATAGAAATGAAGTGCAGCGGACTGGGACACGCCCATGAGGGTCCCAATATTCTCCAATAGAAAAAAAGTGCAGCGGACTGGGACTCGCCCAATAGGCGCCCAGTATTATCCAATAGAAACAAAGTGCAGTGAACAAGGACTCGCCCAAGAGGCACCCAGTATTCTCCAATAGAAATGAAGTGCAGCGGGATGGATACGCCCATGAGGCGCCCAATATTCTCCAATAGAAACAAAGTGCAGAGGATTGGGACTCGCCCAAGAGGCGCCCAGTATTCTCTAATAGAAACGAAGTGCAGCGGACTGGGACTCACCCAAGAGGCGCCCAGTACTCCCTAATATAAAATCAAACGAGCGGGATTCTCCGCAGTAAATGCGTAAATAACACAACGTGTAACGTCCTATCAAAAGAAAGCTTGACCTCGCTCGACTTTACAATGGGTTATCATTTCGATCTTGCTCGAAATAACACCCCTACGACCATCGGCCATCACCAAATCCAAAGAAAACTCGACCTCGCTCGACTTTACAATGGGTTATCATTTCGATATCGCTCGAAATAACACCCCTACGGCTAGTGCCCGTCGCCAAATCCAAAGAAAGCTCGACCTCGCTCGAATTAGCACCCCTACGGCCAGCGACCGTCGCCAAATTCAAAGAATGACCGACCTCGCTCAACTAGTACAAAGGGTCACCAATACGACTTCGCTCACCGAGGCCCACCTTACGGTTACGCGCCGTAGCCCAATAAGATTTGTCGTCTCGATATTAAATGCACATGGAACCTACCTTATCCAAGATAAAAGATGTCACCTCAAAGTTCGAGCTGGTTATTCATCGCTCCGCCTATCGTCTACTCCAGCTGGACCGATGAAGGGACTAGGTAGGCGAAGAACTTCTCAAATATACATGTAAAACAATGTAACATTCTCCAATGAAACAAGTAAACAGAGCAATGCGCAACACCTCTTCGCACAACTCCAAACTTCTCCATTACATATATATTCGACCTCGCTCGAATCATTTACATTCGAACTCGCTCGAATCATTTATAATAGACCTCGCTCGAATCATTTACATTCGACCTCGCTCGAATCATTTACATTCAACCTCACTCGAATCATTTATATTCGACCTCGCTCGAATCATTTAAATTCGACCTCGCTCGAATCACTTAAATTTGACCTCGCTCGAATCATTTACATTCGACCTCGCTCGAATCATTTACATTCGACCTCGCTCGAATTATTTACATTCGACCTCGATCGAATTATTTACATTTGACCTCACTCGAATCATTTATATTCGACCTCGCCCGAATCATTTACATTCGACCTCGCTCGAATTACTTACATTTGACCTCGCTCGAATCATTTATATTCGATCTCACTCGAATCGCTTACACCTGACGCCACTTAAGCACCAGCCAAAGATTGGCCCTAAGCCAGCCTATGAGCAGCCTACCAAGAACGACGACAAAACAAAATAGCACAAATGAGAAATCAACCTCAACCAAAATCTTAAGTCCACGGGTCGGGTTCAAGGACCCTCCATAATGAAGTCCAAAAGTCCACACAAGTATGCAAAGAAGCATATCAAAATAAGAACTAAGAAGATATACACAAGTAAAGGCTGAACAATCGTTCCATTCACAAACACAACAACTACATCTTACAAAAGGCAAGAACATGCCCAACAAAAAAGAAGAAACGAAAACAAATAAGAACATACACAAAAAGAAAGCTAAGCATAAAGGCTGCAACAACGCTCTCACTCAACTTCACCTCCATCGGCGTCCTCGCCATCATCATCATCAAGAAACCCGTCATTAGCATCAACACTTCCGCCAGCCTCTAGTGATGCGGGATCATAGCCACAGTTGACGCGAGCCTCATGTGCCTTCGCCTGAGCGCCCTCAAAGGCGGCCTACAAAACACTTCCCGCTTCCCACAAACTCTTGTATATGTCCGGCTGGGCCTCAGCGTAAACCCACAACTCATGCAAGTGGCGAGGGGCGGAAGTAGAGGCAGACTCAACCTTAGCCAACAATCGCGCCTTCTCGGCTTCAAGAGCCACGACCCGGTCTCCCAAACGCGAATCTTCTTGATCAATCTCACCAATGCCCTCCTCAAGCATGGCCTCCCTCAATGTGGTCGTCACCCTCTCATATTCCTGCTCGGATCTAAGGACACGGATGGTGTCATCTAACGCCGCTGCTCTTGCCAAAGGCGATTCTCGAGCACGCTCAGCCTGCTCCAATACGACTACTTTCCCTTCCAATTCAGCCAGCTTCTACGCTCATTCCGCATTAAGAGCTTCCACCCTGACAGTGCTCTGATCGAGCTCAGCTTGCTATGATCGCATTCTGTCCTGAAGGTCCTCACACTCTGCGGCAACCCTTTTGCCCACCTCAAGCTCCTCGTTCTTAGCATGTAGTAACTCCTCTAACTCATTGCACCCGTGTATAGACCGCATCAAGTCCTCATCCCTCCTCTCCAACTCCTCCCTGGTAGACTGGGCGCCAACACCCGCTCTAAGCCGCCCACGCAACTCATGGCACCTATCACGATACCGCTGATACTTTTCGACCATCTTAAGAAAGATTTCGGCTCGCGTCTCGGCCCTACGAGAACTTTCAACTTCCATCATGTAAGCCTGCGGAAAAGGGAAAAGGGTTCAGAAAAAGCAAAGGGTCACAAAGCGAAGACGGTAAAGGAACTTACCCTTAAACCCATCGCGTCTATACCACGTGACAACTGAGAATCGTTGATTGGCTGAAGTGCTCCGCTCTCATCAACAGAACAAATGATATCGAATTGTGGCACCAACTCCACCGTATCCTATAACAGATTGAGATCCGACGGTATCTCAAGAATACGGGAAGGACCCTCAGCCATCACCACGGTCCTGGTAAAGCCCCCCTCGAACATCCTCATATTATCAGGATCGAGGTCAGACTCGGTATCGTAGTCCTAAACAATGACACCTTTTCCTCTCTCCTCAATCGAAAGACGAGCACAATCATGTCGAGATGATGAGGGTCTACCATGGATGGTCACGACCGCCTCGGGACCCCGTGTCTCCGGCGTGCTGACCTCACGAGAGTCCACCAAGGGCCTCTCTACCGCCTCCCGGTCGTCCTCGACCCCATCCTTAGGAACCATCAAAACAGGCTCACCTCGCGAAGATGTCTCAGCTACTGGAGTATCCTCCAGTATCACCCTCTGCCTTTTTGACGGGGCCTCTTCATTGCCAACAAGGGAAGATACGCCCGACGCACGAACTACTAGAACCGCAGTCTCCGATTGGGGAGCAACCTAAAAACGTGCAGCTTTGGTCGAGTTCCTAGCGTCTTCGCTTGTAGAAGTCACCGGCACGGGCCGTACAGGAGCCGTCGGCTGACGGAACGCTAGCCGGGGAGCCCTCGCTCTTCTCGGCCCTCTCCGAGCTGTCAAAACAAGGCGCAATCGTGTGTAAGTATAGATAAATACGCAAGGTTGGAGTACGGTTATAGCCAAGACAAAGTTACTTACTGACTGTAGGTCTGCGCCCTAACCTCTCGTGGAAGCGTGCCCATTCGTGAATCCCTACGGTGTGAGGCAGAACCAAAGCTACCCTGTATTGGTAAAAAAGAGCTTCACACATATGATAATTCTTGATGATTCAGTCCGTTACGTGGACTAAGGAAAATATGACAACTGGACATGACTTTATAAGGAGGTGCGAGGCAAAGAGGCACAACACTATATACCCACGAGGTAATCAGCTACGGGAAACTCAACTTGATTGAGGCAAGGAAGAGACACGGTCAAAATGAATCCGGACAGAGCTACGGGCAGATCCAAAGATCTTCAATTAATGATCCACATGTTACATAACCTTCACGTGACAGTTACGGTTATTCTTTGTAACGTTACATTAATGTAATAATTAGTCATTAATGTGTTATCATTGCAATAGGTAGAAGTTATACTGAAGAATTTCCTATATAAGGGAATAAAAGTTAGCTTGTAAGGGACATCCCAACTACGAACAGAATACACTTTACTTTTCTGTACATCTTATTACTTATTTACTTACTCATTCGTAATTATCAGTAACCGTGTTCATCCTAAAAATAGCTTTTAGTTAAGGGATCTAATTCTATGGTTAAAACAATTGGTTCCGTTACCGGGAATCTTATAATCTTTGTTTACTTTTCAAACGATATCCTCTGAACTATGTCGAACTCCAACGACAATAACCAGCAAAGAGATGGGACTCCATCACCCCCTAGATCCCTAGGAGGTTCAAGGGAACAATCCCAAGAAATATCTAACAACAACAATAACAACAACGTTAATGATAATGATCAAACGGTGGAACAAGATCAAGTAAAGCAAATGATTGCAGAGTATGTGAGCCAGGCTCTGCAAAAATTCAAAAGGGGATTACCAGAGGCATCACCTGCGTCACTGACACCACCTCCCAATCAAACCATTACCATGGAAAATCCCCAATCTGGGTTGGTAAACTCATCAAGGGGAGACAGTCCTAATGAATCTCGTGAAGCGAGACCATGTATGCCTAATAACTCTGAATTACAAAATTGATTACTAACCTTGCAGAAACAGGTGAAGGAACAAAACGATCGAATCGAGCAAATTCCTGGAGTACCACATGTTATCAAAGGCATTGATGTTGATAGATATTCTCAAAAACCTTGGAAACCAAGCGCAACACCCTTGCCTATACCCAAGAAGTTCAAAATGCCTGATATTCCCAAGTATGACGAAACAACTGACCCACACGACTATGTGACCGTTTTTACTACCGGAGTAAAAGGAAATGACTTAACAAAACAAGAGATTGAGTCAGTCCTAGTAAAAAATTTGGAGAAACACTTACCAAAGGAGCATTAACCTGGTATTCTCTTCTCCCTGAAAACTCTATTGATTCTTTTGCTGAGCTTGAAGATTCTTTTATAAAAGAACACTCTGGTGCACAAAAAGTCAAGAAAAGGATGGAAGACATATTCAAAATAAAACAAGGAGACACGGAACTACTCTGTGAATTTGTAGACAAGTTACAGCGAGAAAGAATGTTACTACCACGGGTGCCTGATAATTGGGCAGCCATGGCATTCGCGAGCAATCTAAATGACAAAAGATTAGAAGCCACGAGAAGACTCAAGGAAAGCTTGAGAGAATTCCCATCTACGACATGGAATGATGTTTATAACATGTACAATACTAAACTTCGGATAGAGGAAGATACTATTGCTCATTCGAAATATGAAGATCATACCAGATCCAGACGCTCCGAATCAGACAGGAGATCAGGTAAAAACATGTACGATCCTTATATGGGACCCTCGGGACGTGAAACTCGTCCCAGGTTCAAAAATACTAGGTCAGAATATAGACGCCCCAGCAAAGATGCGGGTCCATCTTCATCTAGATCCAGGAAGGATCGAGATGAATGACCTAAGGGTAATGCACGATTGGGGATCACGCCTTCAATGTAAGTACCCCCGAACTAGTTTCAATATTAAGAAATATGGGAGATAAGGTTAAATGGCCCAAAAAATGCGGTCAAACCCAAGTAAAAGGATCCCAAATTTCTGGTGGGAATTTCATAACGATCATGGACACAGGACTGCAGATTGCATATTTTTACAAGGTGAAATAGAGCAATTATTGAAACAGGGCTACTTAACAGAATTGTTTAGTGATAAAGGTAAGCAGGCATACATGAAGAACATGTAGGAACCCCTGAAACCACCGTCTCCAAAAAGAATTGTCAACGTGATACACGGAGGAGAAGAAGTAAACGGAGTGGTTTGCAAAACAGCCACGAAGTTCACAATTACACACGGAAAGCGGGTTCGAGAAAAACCCAGACGCAGACAGTATAACCTTTGATGTTGTAGATTCCGGCAGACTAATGCTCCCCCGCAATGATGCTCTAGTAATATCTTTACTCATTCATGACACTAACGTTAAAAGAGTGTTGATTGATCCAGGTAGTTTAGTCAACATCATTTTTCTAAAAGTCATGGAAAAATGCTCTTGGGAAATTAGGTGATCCCAAAGGCGCGAGCCATATCAGAGTTCGATAACTCTACGGTTATAACCAAAGGAGAAACTGAACTTAGCACTTATGCAGAGGGAGTAATCAAAAATACCAGATTCCAAGTCATTGATACTGACATGGCTTATAACGTAATCATGGGAAGGCCATGGATCCACGACATGAAAGCAGTACCATCTACATTGCATTAGGTAATTAAATTCCCTTCTAAATGGGGAATCCAATAGATTAGGGGTGATCAACAAACCTCTAGGAATATAAATTATGTGGTACATTATAACAAAAAAGTAGAGATGGAAGAATAAAAGGTAGGGAAATATCCCGGGCAGAGGTAGCCGACCAAACAAATACGGAAGCAATTATTACCCAAACAGGTACGGAAGAAGCTATTGTTCGAACAAGTACGGAAGAAGATAGTCACGAGATGGTAAACCAAGTTACCACGAAAGATGAATCAAATCACATGGATGTAGATTCCAAACCGAATGTCATTCAAGAACCAGAAGAAGATGAGCACATCAAACAACAACGGAAGAGCTCGAAGCTATTCCATTGTTTGAACAAAAACCTGAACAGAAAGTGCATATAGGCACGAGACTGAACCCAGTCGAAGAGGTAAGTTAATTAATTATTTAAAGGCTAACGCAGATTGCTTTGTGTGGTCCCATTCAAATATGAAACGTATCCCACCAGAAGTGATGACTCATAAACTAAATGAAGATCTATCCTTCGTACCTGTTAAGCAGAAGAAAAGAAAGCAAGGACCGTTCAAGAACCAAGTGATTGACGAAGAGGTACAAACTCTTAAAAATTGGTTTAATATGTAAGGTAACGTACCCTAACTGGTTAGCTAATACTGTGGTGGTACCTAAGAAGAATGTTAAATGGAGAGTATGCGTAGATTATACTGATTTAAATAAAGCATGCCCCAAGGATTCATTCCCATTACTATATATAGATCAAATGATTGATGCCACTGCATGTCATGAATTGTTAAGCTTTCTAGATGCATATTCCGGTTACAATCATATTAAAATGGACCCCTCGGATGAGGAGAAAACTTACTTTATTACGAACAAGGGGCCTTACTGTTACAAAGTCATTCCATTTGGCTTGAAAAATGTCGGAGCCACGTACCAGAGGTTAGTAACCAAGATGTTCCAAGAACATCTGGGGAAGACGATGGAAGTTTACATCGATGACATGCTGGTAAAATCAACACATGTGAAAGACCATTTCCAGCACCTCTCTATTACCTTTGAAATTTTACGCAGGTATAATATGAAATTGAATCCAGAAAAATGCGCTTTTGGTGTGGAGTCAGGTAAAATTTTGGGTTTTCTTGTATCAAATAGAGGAATAGAGGTAAATCTTTCTCAAATAAAAGATATAGAAGAAATACCTGATATACTTACAAACAAAAAAGAAGTTCAAAGGCTAACGAGAAGAATTGCAGCCTTGGGAAGATTTATTTCCAGGTCTTCCGAAAAAAGTTTTAAATTCTTTTCAGTTCTCAAAAAGCAAAATCAGTTCGAATGGACTGAAGAATGTCAACGACCTCTCAAAGATCTAAAGGCTTATCTATCAAAACCCCCATTGCCATCAAAGCCAAAGGAGGGGGAGAAGTTGTACGTCTACCTTGCCGTCGCAGAAATTGCTGTAAGTGCAGTATTGGTAAGGGAAGATAAAGGTAAACAATCTCCTATTTATTATGTAAGCAAGACATTACTAGATGCTGAAACTAGATACCCACATCTGAAAAAATTAGCATTAGCTCTAGTCACGGCATCAAGAAAGTTGAGGCCATATTTTCAATGTCATCCAATCACTGTTGTGACCTCTTATCCATTGAGAAATATATTGCATAAACAAGAACAACCATGAATATTAGCTAAGCGGGCCATAGAATTGAGCGAGCATGACATAATATATCAACCTAGGACTACGATAAAGTCTAAAATTTTAGCTGATTTTGTCGCTGATTTTAATAATAGCATTGTCCCTGAAGTAGAAAAAGAGTTACATCTCTTTAACGGTGCTAATCCGGGTCTATGGACCCTATTTACCGATGGTTCTTCCAATGTAAAAGGTGCCAGCTTAGGCATAGTCTTAATATCACCCACAGGTGAAAAGACACGACAAGCTATCACGTTATCCTATAACTAACAATGAAGCAGAGTATGAAGCTGTCATTGCAGGGCTAGAACTGGCACGAGAACTCTCAATCGAGCAAATCGTAATCAAGAGCGACTCCCAACTGGTAGTAAATCAGATGTAGGGGAATTATATTGCTCGGGAGACTCGGATGCAACAATATCTAGAAAAGGCACGAGATCTCGTGAGGCAATTCAAAATGTGGAAGGTTATGCAAATACCTAGAGAGGAAAATGCGGAAGCAGACGCATTGGCTAACCTCGCAGCAGTCATGGAAGTTACAAACAAAGACAATGCAATTGTCGTCCATCTATTTCATTCAGCAATAGACCAGGACAAAAATGAGGTAACTTTTAACAAATTAACCTGGGATTGGAGAAACGACATTTTAAATTTTTTGCAGAATGGTACCGTACCTGATGAAAAAAATCAGCTCAAGCACTTCGCCGAAAAACTGCCTGGTACTGCCTTATTCGCAACGTATTATATCGCAAGATGTTTGGAGGTCCCCTAGCTAAATGCCTCGAACCTAATCAAATGGAGTTTGTGATGAGAGAAGTCCACGAAGGACACTCTGGAAATCACGCAGGGGCGAGATCCTTGGTCAAAACCCTTATCAGAGCTGGGTACTATTGTCCTAAGATTGAAGAAACTGAGAGCTTCGTATCCAAATGTGATAAATGCCAACGATTCGCCAATAACATGCATCGACCAGCGGAACTATTACACCCAATAATATCACCGTGGCCATTCATGAAGTGGGGCATGGATATAGTAGGACCCCTCCCCGCAGCTAAAGGAAAGACATGCAAATCACAGAATTCTTCGAAAGTTGGCAAATCAAACGGATTACTTCAACGCCATATCACCCCGTGGCTAATGGTCAAGCTGAATCAACAAATAAAGTCATCATCAACAACCTAAAGAAACGGCTAGAGAAAGCCAAGGGAAGTTAGCTTGATGAGTTACCAGCGGTACTATGGGCCTACAGAACAACTTCAAAAACAGTCACGGGAGAGACTCCATTCGCACATGTCTATGGCTTAGAAGCCTTAATACCTGTGAAGATTGGCAAACCAAGCATAAGGTTTACAACAGACACGGAGGATGCAAACAACGATGAATTGAAGACCAATCTGGACCTGCTCGAACAAAGAAGAGAAGCAGCACTAATATGGATGGCATCTCAAAAACAAATCATAGAGCGTTATTACAACCGTAAATCTCATCTTAGATACTTCAAGAAAAAAGTCTTTCAATCGACCAAAGAAGCTAGTACGGGAAAATTAAGTCCAAATTGGGAAGGACCTTACAAAGTCTGAGGCATGACTGGAAAGGGCGCCTATGAGTTGGAAGCTATGGATGGCAGGATCTTACCAACAAGCTGGAATGCCATCCATTTGAAGAAGTATTACTTCTAAGGAAAAGGAATACCCCGGTCAGGTATCACACGTTCGATTTTATTTTGTTGAACATTTAAAATTTTACTAACCTTTTTAGATGATAGGTATAAAGTTAACCCATCACCAGATGATGATATTAGACCTACAAAGACGCGAGGAAGTAACTGAATTCTTGGTCTAGGGTTACACTTTTTGATGGACGTTTTAAAGGGTTAAAGAGACATCATCTAAAAATTATATACCTTCGAGTACCGAATGTTTTTCCTTTTCAGGAAAAGGACCACAAGGAAGGAATAGTCAAGTGCTCGAGATTTCATTTTTCAAAGATCAAACACTTGGGGGACTATACAGTATGGAAGGCAAAGACGAAGCAAAGAAGACTATCAAAAAGTCAAAGCTCGAGCCTGAAGATCCATCTACCCAACAAGTAAAGTGATACGAGCAAAATCGAAAGAGCCAAAATCGAAAGAGCCGAATACTCAAACAAAGTCTAATCCAAAACACCTTCGAGCATGTTCAGGTTAAAAGGAAAAATATTACCTACGAGGAAGAAATGCACATCTTTGTACTTATTCAAAAGAAGACTGTTGTAACCAAAAACAGTAATGGATAAAAGATCATCATCTCGTACTCATTCAAAAAACTGTTGTAACTAAAAACAATTATGAAATCTTTGTACTCATATTGAAAATTGTTATCAAATAAAACAGTTATGAATGAAAGATCAAAATCCTTGTACTCATTTGAAAAACTGTTATCGAATAAAATAGTTACGGATGAAAAAGAATTTCCCTCGTGATTATTGAAAATTGTTATCAATTAAAACAGTTACGGGTAAAAAACCCTACCTTTACAAAAACTGTTACGAACGAAAAATAATTATTCTCTTGTATTAACTCGAAAAAACTGGTACATAAGAAAAACTGTTACGAAATACAAGTGCATATCAAACCTGATCAAAGAAAACAGTTGCAACATGAGTTTTAGACGATGATCAAACACATGTAAAATGTTGTGAAAGTTCAAACAGAAAACTTTCTTCAAAAACATTCTTAAACATGTGAAAAATTCTTATCTCTCTATTGCATTATTACACTATTATGAAGTTGAGACGTCTTCTTCATTAAGTGTCGATCAAAAAGAAAAGGTCTCTCTTTCATAAACAATGCCTACTACAAAAAGGCTCGCATTTTATATGCAACACCGTGCCTACTACGAAAAGGTACGAGTAATTTCAGCATTTTTATGCAAAAACTCAGCGGAAAAACTGAAACCTCGAAAATAAAGCATGCAAAAGACTTAAAAGAGTGCAACAAAAACTCAAAGAAAAAATTCATACTTGCATATATTAAAGAGGCTAAGTAAAAGCTAATTATTAACTTATACTTAGCCGCATATAGTTTTATACATTGGGGTGGCCCTAAGTTTTCATTTGGGGACTTTAAAGAGAACCAAATTTACTCCCGATGGAGCAGGGGGTAACCACCAATTGGGACAAGGAAAAAAAAGGGAGGAACCAACTTCTCAAACTTCATCAGGAGGAGGGTTGACTCCTTCAATGGAAGAGGGGGCAGGAGCATCTTGGGACGGGGAGACTTGAACAACAGGAGCCTCACCTTCAGGTGAAGAGAGATTATGACCTTGTTGAGCCTTCTCCATGGCTTCCTTGGTTTTAGCTATTTCAGCATTAAGGTCGAAATCCTCTTGACTCATTTCAGTCAACGTGTCGAGGAGTGAATTCATGCACGCCCAACTAACATCGACAGTTGTCGCGTCTTCAAAAGCTTCATAATCCTTCTCCCATATCATAACTTCAGCTCTTAGCCCATCCCTCTCAGCCTCAACAACATCTTTGGCAGCCCTTAAAGGTTCAACAGACCTTTCCAAGAATTGAATTTTATCTAAGGCAATACGAATATCCTCCTGGGTCTGGCTAAGCAACTGCACAAGCTCTCTCGAGTACTCTTCCTTTTTGTCCAATAAGACCTTCAAGCTCCCGACTTCTTCTGAGGTACGAGACAATTGCTCAGCGAATGAAGCCTCAAGGATGCTTTTATCTTTACCGGCTTGATTAGAAGAAGCCTTCTACACTGCCAACTCCGCCGCCATGACTCTCATCTGCTACTCCAAGGTACATTTTCCTTCTTCTAAGGACTCCATGTTGAGCCTTAAGCTTTCATATTGCCCCTTCCAGTTATCTGCTTCAGCATGCCACTCTTTCATCTCTTGATCCGTTTTATAAATCATCTTCATGAGCTCCGTGCCTATAAGATTGCTCTACAAAAAGAAAATCAATTAGATACGATAAATTATATGTATAAGAATGAAATGCAAGAGAATGCACTTTACCTTCAAAGAGGTATGCACGATCTCATTAGCCCATGTGAGAGAATTGTGGCTATCCAATTTGGCTCTCTCTGTCGGGCCTATAAGTGGTTTGAGCCACACGTCAGGCTGGCCAGATATCTTAAAAAGACTCCCATCAACCGGAACTTCTATTAGTACCTGCCGCATCTCCCTGCTGGAAGACCCTACTTTAGGGCTGGCTAACGGGTCGGGCCCGGGCCAAACGGGCCAAGTGGGCTGCGGGCTATGCGGGCACGGGCTTTGCGGGCCCGAGCTAAAAGGGCCCGGGCTAAACGGGCTATGTGGGTGGAACCGGCCCCCGCGGGCCTAAGCCCGCATGGGCCCGCGGGCCAAACGGGCCTAAACGGGTCCGGGCAATTTTTTTTAATTTTTTTTATGTAAGGCAATTTCTTGTAAATCTTTGGGATATAAATATTGTA
>ML275320.1:0-87860 GCA_005239495.1 Nicotiana undulata | reverse complement strand
GGAAACACTGTGAATTCAGTGGGCTCGGATTAACTTTCCATTGCGTTTATATTTCTGTTTATTAATTTTATTATTTCCAAAATTGTTTTACAAATACAGAGTTATAACACAATGTAATATCTACCTACTTTGATAAAAGAAAATTAAAAATTTTGGATCTGTCTTACAGAATTCAAATTAAACGGAGTTTATTTACTTTTAGGTTTATATACTAAAATTTGAGAAATACACGAATTGATATTCAGATCAAGAAAGAAAATTGACTAATTCGGCTTTAGTACAATTAAGTCATTTTATTTATTAAAAAAAAAAAAGAAAACAAAAATTGCGGGTGCGGGGCGGGTGAATGCGGGTTTAAATCCTATGCGGGGCCGGACGGGGCGGGTTTAAATTTCGCGGGTTCAGACAGAACCCGCCCCGCACCCGCCGTCTGCCATTCCTAAAAAAGATTTCTTTTATTCAAAATCAATGTTTTGGCCATAAAATTTTCAATTTTCACTTGAAAATGAATTTCGAAATTTTGAAAAACCCCAAAAAGGTTATTTTTCAGAATCTTCACTTCAGATCACTCACAAAAATTCAAAACACAACTAAAAATCATATTCATGTCCAAACACAACTCTAATTTTTAAATATTATTTTCACTTAAAATTTTCTTTAATTTTTTCCCGGAGTTTTACCATTTTTATGTCCAAACGCCCACTTAAGTTATATCCATTAATAATGTAAAAATTTATATTAGTTTTACCAATTTCTTAATTAATGTCTATCATACATATTTATCTGTAATTACCTTGTAAATGACCTATTATCTTTTAAACCTCAATGAATATATATAACTTTAGCTAATACATTTTTTTTCGGTCTTACTTTATCATACTAATCAATGTGATCTCCCCTCTCTTTTGCGCCAGATTTTTTTATGCCTTATCAATATTTAATGCAAAACATTTGAAAACGAAATGATAAGGAACACATTTGAAAATTTGAGAGTAAACAAAGAAGTATATAGTTATGACATTAATTAAGGAGAAGTAAATTTTATGGTGGTCATTCAACTTGGTGTTTATTATTCAAAAGTTTTTTTTTTTTTTTTTGTTACGTAAAAGTCATTCAACTTTGTGTTCATTATTCAAAAGTCATTTTTTCTTCTTTTGTTACACAAATTCATTTTATTATGCTCTAGTTATCACAATAATCACTTTGACTAAATTTTATAAATCTTTCACCTGAAAAGTCTATTAGGCCCTTGACATAAATCCTCTCATTTATGTTATATCTTCTATATTATATGCTATATAATATACTTTTATCTAAGTATTTTATTTATAAAAAAAATAACTTAATATTATTTTGTTTATTATTTTTGTAATATATTCGTACATTTAATTTTTTCTTAATATTAATTTTGAAGATATAAGTAGCATTATTAAATTTGTCAGTAATATTACCGTGAAAAAATTTCAAGTCCACGTTCTTAACCATACTTAATGAAATACGTTTAATAAAAATTAAAAAGTCAAAGCTCATTGGTTTATCAGCCAAGCAATACCCATTAATTTAATAAATAAAATACTCACATTTAGCAAAATGACGTATCAGATTAATACTTTTAAATAAATAATATTAACAAATAAAGCTTTAGAAACTTAATATTAAACACAATATCTTTGAAACTTTTTTTAAAAGTTTTATTGACTACAAAAACTATCATTTGTTAAACAAATATGTTTTGGTTATTTTAAATAATTATTAAAAATAAATATTTGTATCATTTTTATATCTAAAATATGTTCATGTTTGAATATGATTAAATAAATTGACTGCCATGCAAAAATTAAATGCATGGATATATTATAAAAATAATAAATAAAATGATTTAAAGTTATTCTAATTATATATTAAATACCTAGGTAAAATATATTATATAGTATATAATATAGAAGGTATTATATAAATGAGAGGATTTATAATGTCAAGGACATAATAGACTAAGTAAAAGTATTATAAAATTTGGTCACGATGACTTTTGTGATAAATAGAGCGAAGTAAAATAATTTTTGTGTAACAAAAAAAAGTGACTTTAGGGTAATTAACAGAAAGTTAAATAATTTTTACGTAACAAAAAAAACCAAAAAAATAACTTCTGCGTAATGAACATAAAATTGAATGACCAGCCATAAAATTTACTCATTAATCAGGGGCAAAAGATATTCTCAAATCTCAGCTACTTTACTTTTTCCTTAACCCAAATTTCAATCAAGAATGGACCATAATCTATGCTATTCTTATTCTTAAATCATTCTGGTTGAGCTTTTTAATACTGAAACTTACTCCTTGTAATTTTTCATTTCAAAAATATATTTTTTTTTTTTTTGGCTAGCTAGTCGTCTCACGGCTGTTGTGTGTTTGAGATTTTACTGAAGTAGTATTTGTTAATTGTTAGTATGATTTATGAGTTGTCTCAGTCACCAAAGGGGAGACGACTGTTGGCTAAGTTTGTCTGTAGCTGCCTTTTAGTTTGTCTTTTTAAGTCTGTTGTGGGAAACTTAAGGCAGCAAAGTTTATCATAAATTCCCATGATATTGATAAGGAAGTTTCAGTTTTTGGCTGATCCCTCCTTATCTCAAACTCAAATCTGAATTGTTTTCTCTTTTTGATAATATTTGTAGCATCTATCAATCTATTCTATAGGCAAGTTAGTTCTTGTGCGTTTGAAGTCTTATATGTGTTAGAGGTTGTCTTTATTTTATTACTATATTTGGTTTTTCTATTTCTAGAAGGAAAGGATAACATATTACCATAATTATATTTTTTTTTTTAGAGAAGGAAATTATAATTCTTCCATGTTTGGCTAGTCATTTTTCTTGTAGGAAAAGGTTTGGACTTCTATAAATTGAGGATCCTTCATTCTCATTAGCAGCATTCACAATGTAGCCATATGGGGTTTGAGAGTCGTGTTTAGGAGGAGAATTTTACGGGACAAGTGTTAGTGTGTCACTTGTGTTTGCCTCTTTGTGAAGTTGTTCTCTCGATATTTTGTACTCTCTTTTTATATATTGGATTGCTCATCTCTGCGATAGACGTAGGTCAGTTGACCGAACCACATTAAATGTTTGTGTCTCATTTGGTAGATTTCTCTTTTATTGTCTGGTTTATCGTCGTTCAAGGTTTGCTTTGCTAGCTTTCGCATGATACCTGGCTTTTTCGATCCTAACAATATGCCCCCCGATTCAATTTGTTTTTAACTTATTTGACGGGACACGCAGTTTTACAAGGAAAATAAGACTTTAAAATTTATTGTCTAAAACAATCCATAAATATCTATGTGACTATTAATTATCTTATTAAGGGTAAAGGGGAATTTAAAGTTAAATTATGTTTAAATTTAAAAAAAGTTGATTTTTTTTTAAACGGAGGGAATATTAAATATGTAAATTTCATGAACAAATTAACATCTGATTGACAATGCACAATTAGTGTAAATTATTAACTTGTTGTAACCACGTCGTTTGTCTTATTTTTTAGGCAAATAGGGGATCAACTAATTATGGGTAATTTTAATGTACTTTTTAGAAGACCTATAGTGTAATTTTGTTTTCTGACATTATTAATGTATAAAAGCTACACTTTCAGTTATTTTTAATATCCGAACAATCTCTCTGTCTCTCTCACACACATAAACACAACACTGCATGTGAAATTTTAGAGTCTTTTCAATTTTTGTTCACTTTCTGATGCTGACAACCTGCTATGCGGATGCCAAGCATTTCTGTCTCATTCTTGTTATCCATGCAGAGACAGAAGTAGTCCAATTTGTAAATTATGCGAATGAAAAAGTTTGGATAATATCAGAAAATTAAATCCCATTTGGCTGTAAGGGTTAGGCTGCATTGGTCAGGTGAGCAGTTTCCACATGAGAGATCTGGGATCGATTCCCCTCATCAGCTTCTTCTTCAGTTCACATGAGAGATCTGGGATCGATTCCCCTCACCAGCTTCTTCTTCAGTTAGAGAATGTTCGCTTAAACTTAGTGAAGAAAGAAAGAAGGAACGATTAATTACAATTTCTTATTATCGCGTTAAAATAAGTAGTATACTGTGGAATGGGCTATTCATCTATAAACAGAGGCTATTTGTCTCAATTTATGGGTAACCACATATATTTCTTTAAAATAGCAATATAGTCAAGTCAAGATTTTAATTTTATAGATTCTGAATTTTAGAACGATGATTTCTTCAAGTACTAAATACTAATAATTGCGTTCTAAATTTAATAGTTATGCATATTTAATAAATTTCTCAATATAAATATATTGTTTGAGCAAAAGCTATTGAGTTGAGCCGAATTTGTATCCGAACTTCTAGCTCTACCCCTGAATACATGGACATATTTAGGAGGGCCGCATTCGCCGAAAAATTACGTTGTATATATAAGGGCAAAGCTATTTTTTACCTTTATATCTTATGTTTTGAATCCCCTTGACATAGCCCAAAAATATAGTTCAGTGGTCAAGGGAGTTCAAAATCTTTGTGAGGTCGCTAATTTAATCCATGGCCATGATTTCTTAAACCTTTTTCTTTATTAAATCCCGTTAGCAAAAATTCTGCCTCTGTCATGCAAATGATCATTTGTGTGACAAAATTCTTTGTAAATATGGGAGGTTGTATTGAAGATACAGTGGACACAAACACACTATCTAACAACTCCATCTTCTACTGAAATTATATGCAAATGTATCTGATTTTTTTTTTTCATAATATATACTAGTAATGGCTTTTGGTATAAGGGAGGAGTTGGTGTCCAATCGTTCAACCCCACCATTCTTTTTCCTTATCAGCACATTCTTGATTTGCTTCGATTTGATGGCCACCCCCCCTGCCTGCAGCCCCCACTTCCCTTCTCTCTCTGTCGCAGTCCCTTTATCCACAGGCCAATGCATTAACTTCAACTCAAAATATGTGTATAATTTACAAAAATTTGTTTAATCTTATTTTCTTTGTTTTATTTTATGTGAGTCACTTACTTTTTTAAAACTCTATTCTAATAAGAATGAGAAATTCTGTATTTAAAAATAAATTACTTTTAAGTTTTATTTATTTTTAATGTAAAATAATTTTTTGCATTATTAGGTCATTCAAAGAATTTTTACAAGTAATTAAGTAGGCATTTGGACATAAGAATTGTAAAATTCCAAAAAATGGTGAAAATGTTTTTCAAGTAAAAATGGTATTTGAAATTTAGAGTTGTGTTTGGACATAAATTTCAGTTTGAGTTGTTTTTGAAGATTTGTGCGAAATTTTTGAAACATCTTTTTGGAATTTTTAAATTTTTTGAAAATTTTCAAAATGCATCTTCAAATGAAAATTGAAAATTTATGAACAAACGTTGACTTGAAAAAAAGGAAATTTTTTTTGGAAAAATGAAAAAAAAATTATGTCCAAACGAGCTCTTAGTCTCTTTTAAATGTGAGATTTGTAATCTTAAAAATAAGACAAGTTACCTGCGATAATAATTAAAATTGATCTGATGATGTGAAAGTTCATGTACTAATGATGTACATAACTTAAACTTTTCATTTTATTCTTAGTGATATGATTTTTTCTTACTCACAAAAATGTTAACCCATAACTTTCAAAAACTTATATTTCTCCTTAAACTTCGTAGTCAAAACACCTTAGCATAAAATAACGTAAAAAGAGTAAATCATGTACTTATAATCAGGGACGGATGTAGCAGTTCAGTTATGATTTCAACTGAATCTATAACTTTCGACACGAAATATGAATTTATATGTAAAAACCTACTTAAATCTTAATAAGTGTATTATATTTGAACCCATAATTTTAACAATACAATAAGTTCAATACTAAAAATCTTAAAATCTGAACTTATTAAATTAAAATCTTGAATCCGTCCTATAATTTAAAAGTACAATGAATTCAATAAAAATCTTAGAAGTCGAACCTATCATGTCAAAATTTTGGATCCGCCTATGCCTTTATCCATATCCAAATGACTTATGATCTGTATAAATATCCCTTCCATCTTTTCAATGTTCACAAACCAGACGAGCTGAGGACCACAAACTAAGATTTCTACTCATAACTCATACAAAGTTCCAACATGTTAGGCTGCGAGGAAATCAGCATTCTTGAAAGACAGAGAGCTATTTTCGAACGGCTGTACCAGTGTCAACAGCAGCTATCTTCTTTGCCAAATCAAAATCTTGATCAATTCAACAGTTTAATTAGTGAACATATAATGGACTGTAGTCAAGTTCAGAATTTTCCAATCAAGATTGATCCACAAATGGACGAGAATTCACCTAGCTTGAATATGTTTGGAAGAGAACAAGAAAATTGGGCAGGCTCTGATTTTACCAATAATTCTTTAGAATTGGCTCGTCAATCTTTATCTACACTCTCAGATTCATCGATCACAAGAACTTCAACCAAGAAGAGAAAAGCAGAGGTTTGTAAATTTTGCTTTTTATTACTTTAACTAACGGGTTGTGTCCGAGCTAGTCTGTACACATTTTAATTATTCCACCAAGTAAGTATAGTCAGACGCTAGAGGTTTGACTGTGCATGTTATCTTCCGTCAGTACGGTTATTTGGTAACTCTGCCTACTTAAACTTAGGCTGATGAAATGGAACCACCTAGCATTTTTTGCCTCTCTAGTTTGTGACCCGATTTTCCATGTTATACGGTCAGGCCTCTTTATAATATCGCTGTATAACAATCGTTCACTATAAAAGTCAAGTATTTTATGGAACCAAATACAGCACCTTGATATAACAAGCAAAAAAATTCGAAACAAATGAGATTGTTATAGAAAGATTTGCCTGTAAATGTCATTTGTGCTTGAGCACAATTCACTTAAATATGAATATTTATGAAAGAAGATGTAAAGCTAACGTATCTTTTGTTTGTTTATTTCATTTGGCAGTTTTACGAGGAAGATGATTGTAAAGCTAGAAAACTTGAAGTACAAGCAGGAGAAGTGAAATCAGAGATCACAGTGAAAAGTGAAAAGGAGAATTCCAAGATTTCAGAGGTTAAAAAACCTGATTATATTCATGTCAGGGCACGACGTGGTCAAGCTACTGATAGTCACAGCTTAGCTGAGAGGGTAAGCGTTACTACAAAATTGTCATTTTTTTTATAAGTAATAGATTTAACTTACTTGCACTGATAGCGTAATTTTTTTTTATTTCATGGGTGTATTTGTCGTGGAATCACCTAATAATGTCTGCATCAAGTAGGTTGCCTACATAAGATTTTCCTTAGGGTGTCATCCGTCCCCGAACTTTGCGTGAATGTGGAATGCTTGATGTATTTGGCTTCCCTTTATTGTAATCAGTGGCAAAACTAGAAATTTTTCCAAGGGTATTCAAACTTGAAAGAAACAAAAAAAACCCGACAAAGGGTGTTCAATGTGTGTTATATACCTCTAAAACGTTATGTTTTACCTATATACACAGTAACATTTTTGGACGAAGAGTTGACCACCCTTGTGATCATGTGGCTTCGCCACTGATTGTAACCCAGAGGCGAACATATGCTATACAGAGAGGGGTCACCAGCACCCATAAAGTTCGGCAAAAATTTCATGTATACACGTATATGCCTTTAGAAAATAGTGATATATTAGTAGTGGGTACCACATTTTCAAATCATGAGTCCGCTTCTGTAATTTAACCCGTTATAGTGTGGTTATGAGTGAATTTATATTGCCTAGGAATTGTCTAAGTTTTATGATTGATTTTGCAGGCAAGAAGAGAGAAAATAAGTAAGAAGATGAAATGTTTACAAGATTTAGTACCAGGTTGCAACAAAGTGATTGGCAAGGCAGGGATGTTAGATGAAATAATCAATTATGTTACATCTCTTCAAAAACAAGTGGAGTTCCTTTCCATGAAACTTGCTGCTTCTAATTTGAACACTGATAACTTATTTGCAAAGGAGTTTCCATCTCACATGGCCAATTTTGCAAATCCAGCATGTTTCCAAAATAACCTTTTTCAACAACAACAAGGAAGCAGTGTTGGTGTTGCCACAATGTTGCCACAAAGAAGAGAAGATTATTTGATGTCATTCCCAGAAGCTTTTCTTGATTCTGTAATTTCTTCAACCCTATGCTTTATGTGTCTGTGTTGCTCGGACTCTCTAAAAATATTGTCGGGTATGTGCCGGATTCTCCAAAAGTAGTGCTATTTTTTAAGGATTCGATACGGGTACGGCAATATTTTGGAGAGTCCACGCAACATAGTTATGTGTTAAAAGATAATATAATTAAGCAATTAAAAGTGTGTTATATTATATTAATAACTTACAGTTTAGATGATGTGGTTACACAATTGACATGATTTCTGAGCAAAAAATAGGTTTTGACTTCAAATTTCATTACCACCAAAAAGTAAGATTTTCACATGTTTATTCTATGAAAAATAGAGGCGGTTCTAGAATTTTAACCTTATGAGTTCTGGATTCTAGAACAACGACTTTAAATACTAATGATTGTGTACTAAATTTAGTATTCATACATATTTAATTCTTAACAAAAATATATTGTTTGAGCAAAATACTGAGTTCGGCCGATACCGTAGTTCGACTTCTGCCTCCGCCCCTGAGGGTAAAGATTAGGCCCACACATGAGGGGTGTTGAGACATAATATATTTAGGTAATTAAAAGTGTATTAGGTTTCAAGTTGTAGCTGAAATATTCTCTGTGATTTGCCATATTTTCTTGTGTCTGAAGTGGAACTGTTCCATTGCAGGCAGTACATCAGCTAACAAATTTTGAAACTGATTTGCAATGCCTTTTTGGTGTTCGCTTTCAGTAGTAAAGGAAGGCCATATTCTTCAACAAGGTTGCAATGCCTTAAAAAGAATCTTGTTATACATTTGTTGAGCATATTATTAGAATGTGTTTACATGTATAGCCAATGTTGTAAGAGTGTATAGCCATTGTTGTAATAGTTTATTTGTATGTAATAACAGATTTATTTATCTTTTATTTTTTAATTCTTTCTCATTCTTGTGTTGATCCATAAATAGTGCTTTTTATATGCCTTTGATGAAAATATACTGATAAAGCAGGAATTCTTATACCCTGTTTGGTCAAACATTTAAAATCAGTTTATTTTGAAAAATATTTTTCTTAAAAGTGCTTTTAAAAAAATATTTTTTTTAAAAAGTGCTTTTCGAAAAAAGTACTTGTTGTGAGAAATATTTTGTATTTAACTAATTAATTTGAAAAGTACTTTTAAACGGTAATTAGTGTTTGACCAAGCTTTTAAAAAGTGTTTTAAAGATATTTTTCTCAGAACTGCTTTTCAAAAAAGTACTTTTAGGGAGAAGCTACTTTATCTGCATCTCAAAAACTATTTCTGATTCTTCTCAAAAATATTTTTATTCCTTTTAAAAGCTTGATCATTTACCTTTAACTTTGGAAAAAGCACTTTTGGCCTAAAAAGTACCTTCGGCCAAAAAAAAGAAAAAGAAAAAACTTGGCCAAATAGGCTATTACACTAAAAGGTCTAACATATAAAGAAATTCTAAGCTATCATTAGTTAAAAGCTAACTACAAGTAATGCCTGTATAGCAAGATTAACTTGGAAAAATAGTATAGTGAACTACTATAATAGGTTAAACAACGGAAAATGACACTGTATAGTCACTCCCAAAATAATAGCTGAAAAAATATATAATTTTGTATATTTCTTGTATATACACACATTCTATATGTTATATACAAAAATTATAAAAAAATTATGTATTTCTTCGACAACCAAATATAAATAATTTCTGGCGCGGACTAAAAATGAAAAAAAAACTCTTAAACAACAGTGTAATGAAAAATTATTTTAAGATGTCAATATAAGAAAGTTAAGCCCATAATAAGTTAGATATACGTGAATTCTTGGCTAACATTGGTCTTGTAGATAGAATCATTTCAAACTTCCGAAAAGCATATTATAAGGAAACAGTGAAAATTTACAATTCAAGAATAAAATAATAGGCAATAAAGACTCCAAAGAGGCACCACGATGAAGTGGGACACATTGTAACGAACTATAGTTGGAAGTATTAAGCAGTGTGGGGGCAGGAAAACAGAGAAAGAAGGGAAGAAAAGGAAAGGAACTGGCAATTGATTAGATAATGACCATACAGAATTGTGGCAGGACATATATGACTCGTTCCCTTTTAGCTAGAGATTTCCAGTTCGATCTTTAAAAATATAAAAGATCTTGATTAGATAGCATTTCCCCCTTAATGGACTTTGACGCAACATAAATTCGAATTAGTCGGGTCATCAATATAAATACGAAAATTGTACTGGCAAAAAAAAGATGTCACACGTGAACCTTACTGAGCTGACAAAGCATGACACCTGGAACAATGATGAAATGACAACTGACATACTCAATTAGTGAAATTAAGAATGCAAGGAATATACAGATCAAACACCCACGAGATAGTAAAGATTAGATGACCGAGCCTAAACAGCTGTAAAGAAGAGGCTCGAGCGGAATAAATCAAGGCCAAAAAAGAGGGAAGATTCATGAACCAGCAATAAATAAGGAAAGGGAATCGGAATCGTTATAAGGCATGTATAGCTACGAATGCGTCAGTTATGGTTATCAACAATAACGAGCAACCAATATCATTAACGCTCATAATAAATTTGTCATAAATAGGAAAAATCGTTATGATTAGACACTCCTATATAAGGATAGATAATGTCGCTTGTAAGCACAAGTTCCAAGCATTACTGAAATATACTTACAATTTCTTGCTTTACCAAAGCCTTCAACTAAATTTGAGGGATCGACTATCATTTCATTTCTTATTTCTTTTATTTAATTTACATTGTTATTTTTATTTCGTTCTTTTCAAACGAATTGTTGAGGAAGTAGAGTATTAGTTGGTTATCAGTAACCCGATTTCTTCTAAATATAGGCTTTGACTGAAAATCCTATTTTTTTGGTTAAACAAATTGATTCCGTTATCGAAAATCTGATAATCCTTTTACTTTCCAAATTCTTTTTTCTCACAACCAAATCATGTCAACCGGTAAAGACAATAACCAACTGAACCCGCAAGAGGGAACATTACCATATCACTCTCCAACAAAATCCCCCTGTCAGTCCCGTGAAGGATCACCTGAGAGATCCATATCACACGCTAATGATCAACAAGAGGATGAACAAACCGTAGAACATGACGTTTTAAAGCAATTAATTGCAGAACACGTGAATAATGCTCTTCAAGCCATTGTTAGGGGGTTGCCCAACGCGCCACAAACTCCTCCACCAGCCGATACTGGCGACTTTAGAAAACCCACGCTCGAGGCTCAATAAATCTGGTAGTGGAGAAGTTCCCAATGAATCTCGTGATGGGAGATCATGTACACCTAATAACTCAAATTTACAAAGTTTGGTACTAACTTTGCAGGAACGGTTGAAAGAGCAGAACGATAGCATAGAGCAAATACCTGGCGTACCTCCCGTAATACAAAATGTGGATATTGATAAGTATTCACATCAACCTTGGAAGCCAAGTGAGGCTCCTCTACCAATTTCGAAAAAGTTCAAAATGACTGATATTCCAAAATATGATGGAACAACCGACCCTCGAGATCACGTAATTGCGTTTACAACTGGCGTGAAGGGCAATGATTTAACCAAGCAGGAAATCGAATCAGTTTTTGTTACAAAATTTGGAGAAATACTTACGAAAGGGGCATTAACATGGTATTCTCTTTTACCTGAAAAATCTATTGATTCTTCTGCTGAGCTTGTAGATTCATTCATAAAAGCGCAGTCAGGAGCTCAGAAGGTTGAAAAAAGGATGGAAGACATCTTTAAGGTAAAAGAAAGAGATGCAGAATTACTTAGGGAATTTGTGGATAGATTCCAACGAGAGAGGATGATTCTACCACGAGTACCTGATAATTGGGCAGCTATGGCGTTCGCGAGCAATTTAAACGAGAAAAGTTCAGATTCTACAAGAAGACTGAAGGAAGGTTTGCGAGAGTTTCTTGCTACAACATGGAATGATGTGTACAACGGGTACAACACGAAGCTACGGATAAAAGAAGATACGGTTACATAGTCAAGGGTTGATGAAAGAGCAAGTTCGAGACGTTCAGAATCTGGAAAAAAAGGTCCGGCAAAAATAGGTATGAACCTTACATGGGACCTGCAGGACAGGATTCACGGTCTAAACAGGAAAACATACGATTTAACTCCAGATCAAGGCACAAACATGCGGGTTCATCATCCACATTCAGAAAAGGACGGGATGCGCGAGGCATTGATTCCAATACAGATGCGAGGATTGGAGACTACAATTTTAATGTTACTACTTTCGAGTTGGTAGCTGTTTTAATAAGTATGGGAGATAAGGTGCGGTGGCTTAAAGAAATAAGATCAAACCCCGAGCAAAAGAAATCCAGATTTCTTGTGTGAATTTCACAACGATAATGGCCATAAAGCAACAGATTGTAGGTTATTACAAGGCGAAGTTGAGCATTTGTTGAAGCAGGGTTATTTAACTGACTTGTTTAGTGAGAAAGGTAGGCATTCATATATGAAGAATAGACAAGAGCCTCTGAAACCTTCGTCTCCAATGAGAACAGTCAATGTGATAAGTGAGGGAGATGAGGTCAATGGTGTGACATATACAGCTGCAAAAAAGACGTCAAAAGTCACAATCACTCATGGAAAGCAAGTTCGCCATGTTTTGGATGAAGACAGTATAACATTTGATGATGTAGATACGGATGACATATTAATTCCTCACAACGATCCACTGGTAAAATCTTTACTTATACACGATACTAACGTAAAACGAGTTTTGATTGATCTAGGTAGATCCGTAAATATCATTCTACTAAGGGTGGTGAATGAAAAGCAAGCTAGAGACAAGGTGGTACAAAAGACACCATCTTTGTATGGATTTGATAATTCAAATCTTATCACAAAAAGGGAAATAGTGCTTACCACATTTGCAGAGGGAGTTATCAAGGACACAAAATTCCATGTGATAGATGCTGACATGGTTTATGATATGATTCTTGGAAGGCCATGGATTCATGATATGGAAGTTATACCGTCTACATTGCATCAAGTTATTAAGTTTCCTTCACAATGGTGGATTCGACAAATCCGTGGAGATCAACATGCCTCTAAAAGTATCAATTCAGTGGAGTATTCAAGCACATCGAATGATGTTGCAGCTGAGAAATAGCAACTACAGAATTCAGTTGAGGATATAATAATACAAACCTCAACTGAAAGCATTTCAAGACAAACGGATGTAGATTCAAGACCCAATGTTATTAAAGAATCAGAAGAGAATGAAAACATCAAAACAACGATTGAAGAACTCGAAGCTATCATGCTATTCAAGCACTTGCCAGACAAAAATGTTTACATCGGAGCAAAACTGAGCCCAGAAATGAAAGGTAAATTAGTTAAATTTTTAGAAGCTAACACAAATTGCTTTGCTTGGTCGCATTCAGATATGACAGGTATAGCACCAGAGGTGATGGCCCACAAACTGAATGAGGATCCATCATACCCACCAATTAAGCAAAAGAAAAGGAAGCAAGGGTCCTTTAAAAATCAAATGATTGAGGATGAGGTACAAAAGCTTTTAAAAATTGGGTCTATACGAGAGGTAAAGTACCCAAACAAGTTAGCTAATATTGTGGTAGTTCCAAAAAAGAATGTAAAATGGCGGGTTTGCGTAGATTATACTGATCTAAATACGCTTGCCCTAAAGATTCGTTTACCTTACCGCATATAGATTAATTGATTGATTCCACCGCATGTCATGAGATGTTAAGTTTTTTAGATGCATATTCAGGTTATAATCAAATAAAGATAGATCCTCTACATGAAGAAAAAACTTATTGTTACAAAGTCATGCTCTTTGGTCTAAAAACATTGGGGCCACGTACCAAAGATTGGTGACTAAAATGTTCCAAGAACACCTGGGAAAGACCATGGAAGTCTATATTGATGATATGTTACTCAAGTTAACACAAGCACAGGATCATTTTCAATACTTATCAAGCACTTTCGAAATTCTTCGCAAATACAATATGAAGCTAAATCTAGAAAAGTGTGCTTTTGCTATGGCTTCAGGTAAGCTTTTAGGTTTACTTGTTTCTCACAAGGGCATTGAAGTGAATCCTGCACAGATCAAAGTCATTGAGGAGATACCAGATATACTCACAAGCAAAAAAGAGGTGTACAGGTTAATAAGGAGGATAACTGCCTTGGGAAGATTTATTTCAAAATCTTCAGAAAAAAGATTTAAATTATTTTCAATATTGCAAACGCAAAACCATTTTGAGTGGAATGACGAATGCCAACAAGCTCTCATTGATCTAAAATCATATTTTTCAAATCCACCCTTACTGGCCAAACCGAAAGAAGGAGAAAGGCTACTCATTTATCTCGCTGTATCAGAAATGGCGGTAAGCGCAGTATTGGCAATTTCAGCATTAATGTCAAAACCCTTCTGGTTGGCCTCAACTAGAGTCTTGAAGCGAGTGTTTAGGAAATCCCAACTCACATCCAATGTTAGCTTATCCTCGAGAATCTCATAATCCTTCTTCCACTAGTCAATCTTGGCTCTGAGCTTTTGTTTCTCTACTTCAGAGGCATCATAAGTTATCTTCAAAGGAGCAAGTGAACTTTCCAAGAACTGAATCTTATCAGTAGAGGCGCGGAGATCTTCCTGAGTTTGAGTAAATGTATGAACCAGTTCTCTCGCATAAACCTCCTTTTGATTAAGAAGTTCCCTGAAACTCTTTATTTCTTCAGTTGCCTTAGAAAGTTTTTTAGCAAATGAGGATTCAAGAATATCATTATCCTTACCAACTTGATTAGAAGAAGGTTTCTCAATCGCTAATTCAGCAGCAATCATTCTCATTTGTTGTTCTAAAGCACTCTTCTCCTCTGCCAAAACTTCTTTTTCCAATTGAAGACCTTCAAATTGTACTTTCCAATTATCAGCCTTGATGCGGTAATCTATAACTTGTTGGTCCGCACGAACAACTCTTTTCATAAGCTCCGTACCAATTAAGTTGATCTGCAAAAAAATGAGAAAGAGTTATGAATAAACAAAAGAAGAGAAAGGAAATCTAATTGAACTCGTACCTTCAAGGAAGAATAAACAATATCATTCATCAAGATCAACGAGCTATGACTTTCCAACTTCGACTTCTCCGCTGGACCTAGCTGAGGTTTCAACCACACATCGGCCTGACCAGATTTTCTCAACACGTTCCCACCTTCAGGAACCTCAACAACAACTTTTTTCATTGCCCTCTTGCTACTAGAAGGTTCAGCTTGACCAGCTACGGGGGCAGTGTCAGAAGTAGCATCAGGTAAGGACACACGTGGATTATCAGGGACTGAGATTGGAAGGGAGGCAAGGGACAATTCTTCAGAAATAGGCCCAAAAGCTTCATCACATTCGAAGCCACGAGCAAGCAATCTTTAAGCAGAATCTTGGGGAGGATCATTAACTTCTTCATCAGAAATCACCAAAGGAGCGCTCATTGGCTCATTCGTGAGACTGGAAAGAATTGAACTTGGTAAAGGGTCGTGAAAAGGAGTGGTTTCATCATCAGAAACCACGCATCTCCTGACACGTGCTCCATCTTCAGTGCCTTATTCACCATCAGATCCACGAGCTCCATCAATCTTCCTTTTTGAAGAAGAAGAACTTAAAATTCTCTCCTGAGCAAGAGTCACGTAAATCCTTGTGGATGGAACAGATGCGGGACTATTACCACAAATAGGAAATCCTAGCAAAGAAAAAGGGAATAAGAAACTCTTGAACTAACAAGGAAGAGAAAAGGAAAGACAATAAGCGGAAGAAGTACCGTGCGTCTTCACTTTCCAGCCAAATCTCTATGAAAGGTATTTCCAAGATCTTTTCTCCATATGGGCAACAGTTAGTAGTTTATCTACCCAAGCACGGAAGTTTGGAATTTCCTCAAAAACTTCCATGGTTGCCGAAAAAGTAGGCACGTGATCACATGAGGTTCTTTTTAAAAATAAAGAAAAAAGAAAGAAAAGGGAAAAACTTACGTGCAAAATTTCATTTTTCTGAAAAAGGCATGTTTTCTTCACCCACTAGAGCACTAGTGGAAACAACAACAAAACGAGCATACCAACCACGATCCCTGCCATCTTTAGGGCTAACCAATATCTTACTTCTAGCCACAAGAGAAAAAACTCCTTCACAAAACAGTTTAGGAGAGTAAAGATGAAGTAAGTACCAAAAAGTGAAAGGCATAGATGCTAGATCTGATAAATAACAAAGGCACGCAACAACCCTCCAAACATGGAGCCATTTTGTCCAAGACACACGTTGAAATAACGGCAGAATTCAATGATTACTAGGTCGATAGGTGGTTTGAACCCTAAAGTAAAGGGGTAAGTGTAAGCAAAGGAATAACCAGCTTGGTATAAAGTAATTCTCTAGTTGGAACCGGCAACTAAGAATGGGAAGTCTGGTTTCCAATTACATTCTCTTCGAACTAGGGAAATAAGACCAGTAGTAATTAAGGTTGGATAAAGGTCAACAGGATTAAGGGAGGCTATAGATGAAACTTGATTTCTCATGGATTCGTGATCAGTTGTAAAAGAAAATTCCCGAGGAATAATCTCTGCAACTGTTTGTTCGCGCACTGGTTCACTTAAGTCTCTATTCCTAGAAGAAGATCTAGGGGTTAAAGTAGCGCTAGGTTTAGAAGAGGAAGGTTTAGCAACATTTTCATGGGAAGAGGAATCGCGATTAGACAACGAGCCTAAACTACGAATTTTACCACCTCTCCTACTTCTAGTAGGGACAGTAGAAAGAGCGAGTTCATCAACAATCACAACCAAAGCCTTCTACTAAATTTGAGGGATCGACTGTCTTTTCATTCCTTATTTCTTTTTGTTAATTTACATTGCTATTTTTATTTCTTTCTTTTCACACGGTTTGTTGATGAAGTAGAGTATTATTTGGTTATTAGTAACCCGATTTCTTCTAAATATAAGTTTTGACTGAAAATCTTATTTTTTGGTTAAACAGAAATACCGGCGGAAAAACAATAAAAGTTGATTGGGTAATGGACTAGTGGTTAAGTGTCCCTTTAATAATTCTAACTTGTACAATGATTTGCTTGTTATCTACTTCCTTGACAGTACAGACAATAGTGCACTTGTTCAAATAGGGTAATCACATAGTAATAAATAACTAGTCCCTCTTCTGAATGGATCTGTAGTACTTCACTGCACATTGACAAACAAACGAATTGTTTGAGGTCTGAAGTCCCAATCATTCTCAAAATCATTGCAGTTGTGACAGATACCAATAGCCTTAAACAAAAAGGCCCAGGTCTTCTTTTCTATCACATAGTCCTAGTTTATGACCAATAGCGTTGGGCATGACATTAGGTTGAGATAATATATACTATCCATCATTGGTGCTATGAATACCGACTCCTTTAATATTAATAAAATGTTTCGAGTTCGAGCCCTCGGACCAAATAAACTTCTGGTACAGAGAGCTTCTCCTTAGTGGGCCCGGCCGCCCCTGCACGAAAACTATGTCACTAAGATCTGTATATTACATTCATAAAGCAAAAAAAAAAAAAGGTGTTTGTATACATGTCTCGTGCATGATTTTGTTAAAAGAGGCAGGTATAAAAATTGGATCGGACCCCCTTCGATTCTTTGGAGGTCAGTGGCTTGCCTGGTGGGTCTTGAATGAGTTGTATACATACTAGGTGGTCCTATCAAGTTTGGCACGAATTGAAGCTGAAACTTTAAACCACCAGACATCTAAATTACAAATTATAATTAACAATAGTTTGGACAAAAAATTATACTTGTTACCAATAAGCTTAGAATCCATAACCTCTAAATCATAGAGATTTAACATTTACTATAGTTATTAGATATATATTTATACTCGCATATATATTGTTGACGTCCCATCATCTGGGCAATGTGATTATATAACAAGCAGACAATATCACATAACGGCACACATTCTGGTATATTGGATTCAATTTATGTTGCTATAGCAGATTGTACTATAAATTTGAACATCCTATGTATGTAAGGTTAGGAAACATAAATTTTCACGTTCAAATTTCAGCAGAGGCAAATACTAGGGTTTTTTTTTCTGTCCAAACTTTGTTAGACAAAGTTAAACAAAATACTTGTGCTATTAAAAAATAGTAAGTACCCTATAAAATTAATCGAGGTGCATAAGTTGGCGCAGACATAATAATTATAGTTTGGTTTTGGATTGTAGCAATACAAAGTGGACTGGCACCTTTCATCTATAACGTAGTCTTTTTGGCAAGTTTCTAAAGTTAGTTTAAAAAGTGTTTGAAAAAAAATATTTTTGGTGACAGTTGTGTTTGACTAATTAATTTGAAAAATACTGTTGAACAGTAATTAATGTTTGGCCAAGCTTTTAAAAAGTACCTCTAAGTATATTTTTCTCAGAAATGCTGTTTAAAAAAAAGTGTTTTTGAGAAGCTATTTTTTTCTGATTCTCAAAAATTGCTTCTACTTCTACTCAATAGCACTTTTTTTCCTTCTTAAAGCTTGACCAGACACTTTAATTTTGGGTTTCGTGTGTGTGGGAGGGGGGGGGCATCTTCACGGGAGGTCAATACTGTTTGCGAAAGCAATATTTGACTGATGTGTCTTTTAAGTATCTAATTAGATGTTTTAATACTTTTGATCATAAGTTAAACTAAGTTTTCTTTCTCATTACTTAGTGAAGTCTCTTGGTTTGACAACTTTTCTATTTGGATTGTCAATGAGACTTCATCCTGTTTTGTATTGTTGACTATCGGATTTGTTTCCTGGAAAAGAAAAAAAAAGGTCGATCGATCCAGCGATTAGTTAAAAATAAACAAATGTAAAATCAGTGTCAAGTTTCCACCATTATCCCAACAAAGCAACAATTCAAGAACCAGGGCATCCAGCTGACAATAGAGGATGGCAAAAAGTATACATTTTTTTTTTTTAATTTTATAAATGAAAGATCTTCGACGGCCATCACACGCCATTCAAAACTCGATGAATAATGAACCATAATTTTGTCTGTGACAAGGTTCGACTTTTGAGCTCATAACGTGTTCCTAAACAACACATCACGCATTATACTCTTACCAATACGCTAAAGCCCTAAGGGGAAGAATAACAAGCAGTATACATATCGTAAATTAGATACATCCTACAATATTTAGCACTATAAGCTGTATTAATATACTAGAATGCCAGTAAATTTATCCAACAAAGATTGACAAAATCCTGGTCAACCTTTGCTTCTCTTTTTTTTTTCTCTCCTGATCGACGACGACCACGACAACAACAACCCAGTGAAATCCCACAAGTGGGGCCTGAGGAGGGTAATGTGTACGCAAACCTTACCCCTTGGGAGGTTGTTTCTGATAGACCCTCGGCTGATCGACCTGTTTTAGAAAACAATTAAATGCAAATTGGATTGAGCTGAATTCAGATCATTTCCTATCTAAATCTCAGACCAGAATTACATCAAAATCTGTTCTTGATCTTAATGACATAAATTAATATATACTGCATACATATATTGATATTCTCATTCATAAATATTGCGGTACGTAGAGAACTTTTCAGAGAAATATAAACATTATGCAGCAACCAAGAAACAAAAATTATCATGATTTACATTCTGCACGAAATCATTCGCATACTGGTTTCGTGTCAAAGCTGCTCAAGCAGATTGCAAAAGCTTGGAAGGCAGATAGCGGGTAGAAGTAATCCATGGTGAAGATATCTTTTCCGATTTTGCCAAATTGCAATATTACTGTTTCTTGTACTGCAGCTGGTATATTCTGAGAAGGATTAACTGCTGTCGCTAGCTGAAAATTTTTCACAGACGCCACAGTAACGCGGCCTTTAAAATTTAGGCACCAGCATTGCAATTGTTCATGCCATCGTGGGACCTTGTTTTTTAGCACGAGTGGCTCTCGAGAAGGCATTGATACTGTCGAGCTTGAAAAGCCGGGCGAGCTGATATCTACAGTTGGCTTCTTTGGTTTTGAGACTGGTGGGCGAGATGACTTCTCGTCAAAAGATTGTGGGAACGATTTAGGTGTTGGAGCGCTGCCTCCCTCTTGTATAGAGGAGAAAGGGATAGAATGCATGGAGCAATGCATTCTCCTAGGTCCTCTTTTTTGGAGAACATTGAGTTCATAGTTAACAGTGGCGACGCTGTAGTTGCACGCAGCTACTGTCGGAGAAACTTGCTTCATGCTGAATCGCCGACTAAGTCGACCACGATGTTGAATCGCAGTATCACTTGGAGGTTGGCTATCATAAACGGTGAACTTGGTCCCGAGAAAGTTAGATCTGGTCAAATTATTTCGTAAACTATTAAAACAAAATAAAAAGAAATTGAAGCTTTTCTTTTTTCGACATTCTGAAGGACATTGAGCTTTAAGCTATGGAAATAATTAACAGTTTGTGGAAACTTGCCTCAGTTTTCCAACATATGTACTGCTAGCTCGAGAAAAATCGTCCGCAATCAATGAAATTACAAAGTCTGTGCTTGTTGCCCTTCTCATCCTTTTGGCAGCCAGCAATAGCTTATCGCTTTCATCCTCAGCTGTCATGAAGTAACACATCAGATGTGAGAACATTAGACCACTAACACTAAGAAGAAGCTATCGCAATTCTCGTTCTGCATATTAACTAGAACAATGTCTTCTATCAACCTAAGTCTAAGTTATCCATCAAAATACAACAACAATCACAACAACGACATACCCAGTGTAATCCCACATTGTGGGGTCTGGAGACGGTAAAGCGTACGCAGACCTTACGCGTACCTTGGAGGGGGAGGGGGGGGGGGAAAAGCGGACCGCGTCGTTGGGCGGCCGGGGGGGGGGGGGGGGGGGGGGGGGTAGAGAGGCTTTTTCCGAAAAGCTATCCATCAAAATACCAATAAAAAAATTAAAGAAATATATACTATTAGCTTCATTCATAGGTTAAATTCACAAGGTGGATCTTGAAGCTGGTTCCAAGGCAGTACAATCATAGAACAAACTCGTAAATTTAGAAGACAAGTTTCGTTCACTAATCAACTAAGTAGGTAGATCTTAAAGCTGATTCCAAGGCATACAATCATTGAAGATGCTCTGGTAATATTTAAGTGTCAAAGAAGAAAAGGAGAAAGGTCAACAGAAACGTGTGACGTACATGGAGTCAAACCAAAGTAGAGGCGATAAACTGAATTAGCTCTGTCCCGCTTTATAAAGCAATGAATTGGGGATCCACGGGGACCCGGCTGTTCCAAAGCAGAAACAGAAAAAGAATGATCACTCCGTTTTACTTTTTTGTAAGCGGCAATAGGAATAAGATAATCATCGAATGGATTAAGGAAAATACCTGCTTTAGTGAAATGGGAAAGGTAAACCTACCACATTCCTCGGGAGTCTTGACAATTTCTTTAGTAACTTCCCTCCATGACTTACAAACAGAAGCACAAAAGACTACAACGGCCCGAGCAGGCCACGATGTCTCACTCTCTTCAACCCTGCGAATAATATCCAATAGCAATTCTGATGGTAAATTTGCCCATCGGCCTTGTTGATCAGGATCAAAATATGACACATCAGGTGCTATATGTGATCGGGTTCTGTTTCGCCAACGCCTTCCTTCCATTCCCCTCCTTGATATACTCCCTATCCCATCTTTCATCTCTCTCAGCTCAAGGACAATGCTCTTGAACGACATCTCTATTTATCACATTAACAAGCCTTTCCTACAACAGAATGGCAAAAAGTTTAGAATAATCAAAAAACATTTAGAACAGTGCAGCCCGGTGCACTAAGCACCCGTTATGAGCGGGGTCCGAGGAAGGTTCGGACCACAAAGGTCTATTGTACACAGCCTTACCCTGCATTTTTGCAAGAGGCCGTTTCCACGGCTCGAACCCGTGACCTCCTGGTCACATGGCAGCAACTTTACTAGTTACGCCAAGGCTCCCCTTCAACATTAGAACAGTGAAAATGAGAATTACTTTGGCCCGGTACCATCATATTCCTGTTTATCAAGAAAAACTTTCAAGAATTTACCACTTTTGACAACATACACTGTTTTTAACTAGAACCAGAAGATCTGACACCACAAGGTTTAGCCTTTATCATCAACTACGCCTTAATCCCAAACAAAGTCCGGGGCCGGCTATATGGATCCTCCACACCATTTCACTCTATTTGGGTCCAAATCATTCCAATGTACATGGAAAAAAAAACTCTATTTGCTCAATTTCTAGCACAGCTCTAGACTAAAAATCAAAACTTTATTACAAGATAACTGTTACAAATTCAAAAGTTGAGCATTAAAAAAAACCCACAATTCAAAATACTTGTCTCCACAAAGGCAAATAGATATTTGCACAATTTCTACCACAGATCAAGAATAGGAAAATAAAACTAAAAACCAAAACTTTATTAGAAATTAAACTGTTCCCATTTCAAAAATTGAGCAACATTAATACACCACAAAGGCAAATTAATACAAAACAGAAATACAAAAAATGGGCTTCACATCCTTAACATGAAATAAGAAGAAAGACAAAAAAAAAAAAAAAAAAAAAAAAAAAAAAAAAAAAAAAAAAAAAAGAGGAGGAAAACTTTAAATCTGGAATGAAAAATCCAAACTTCAAACAGAAAGAAAACACCAACAAAAACCAAAACTGGGTCTGAAATAGGGGGGAAGAGAAAGAAGAAGGGAAAAAAAACTGAGAAATGGGTTGCAACAAAATTACTCCTATAATATTTGATGAGAGGAAGCTCAAGAATGTAGAGATCTGAAAGAACGGTAGATTAGTCTTTTCGCATTCTGAGGGGTTCTCACATCGCCGGAAACTGCCGGTGGCACCACCAACTCCGCCGTAATCTCCGCCCACCCAAGTTGAAGAGCTTTCCTACGTGGTATGCATCAAAAAGTTTTCCCTTTAAGTTGCAGACTTTGGACCTCACCTAGGGACTCCCCTCATTATAATTTTCTTTAATCCACTATTATATTACTCTTTTTAATTTTTTCTCTTAAATATAAAATAGTTAATAATAGTCTTTTATGTGGTACACTATTTTTTAAAACTACTAAAAAAAAAATATTTTTTATTTAACAAATAATTTAAATTTAAAAATCTTATTTTATAACAGCATAAGTGTCTATGACTTAGTTTGAATCACAAATAAAAGTCTTTGACAAAAGAAAATTGCTCAAGTGGTAAACTACTTTTTTGAAGTCTGCTTAAATATTATTTTCATTGTCACTAATAAAATATGGAGTAGTAAGTAAATTAATATTTTAGCTTCTAAGTTGAATGATTCTCTTCGAATCGCTCCGTTCCCATTTGTTTGTCAACAATAAGGTTCTACAAGCTTATAAAAAATATGTATTAACAATAAGAGTAATTTGCCTAATTTATTCTTTATTAATTCTTTAATCTTTATCGATTCACATGCCTCTTAATTCTAGAACAATTAATACTAATGGTAAAGTAGAAAAAAAATATCAATTCCCTCTTAATCTTTTAAAATGACAAGTACTTGGGAACAATTATTTTTGGGATATATGTAGCAACTAAAGGGCAGCAGATGTGGTTATCAACGGATATTTAAAAATCGATTAAATTGATCGAACCGTACCGTACCGAATTCATTATAGGTTTCTTTTTATAAAATCGTAGGTTTTTATATAAACATATGACCGCACCAATAATTAGGATAGGTTTTGTAATTTTATGAAAATAAACCCAAAAAATACTGAACTGTACCGAATAAATATACATGTGAAAAATATCTTTATCTATAAGTTTAAAAATAATAAAATATTAAATTCTTCCTTGTATCTTGGAATTATGAAAACGGTATAAGCCAACAAGTAATTAAAACTCAAAATCCCAATCTCCAAACATATTATGCTATTCTTGTTGAAACTAAATTATTTTCAACACATTCAATAGCAAGACATAAGGTATTTTAACAGTTTTGAGTAGCAAACTACAATGTATTGAATATGTCTCCTTTCGTATGACTTAAATTTATTTTTTTGAATATTTAATCTTCCATATATTTTGTTCTTGAGTCCCAACTTGGTTAATATCTTTTCACTCGTGTGATTTATATTTTTTTTAATCTTTGCTTAGTTTCTTTTACACTGTTGTTGAATAGTTGATGGATCTAACTCTAGCCATCTTTCATATTTTCTTAATTCATCACCCTTTGAACAATAATAATGTCTAGAGAGTTTTGCTAAGTCCGATAAAAGTACATTTGTTATTGCATTCCACTTTTACTAGTGACTTTTACATGACTTGAAAAACAATACCGAAAATTAACGAAACCATACCGATATCGATACCGAAGATAAACCGACATGATTGAGACAGTATCGAAAAGTCTAATTTTGGTTATGCATATCAAAATAACCGAAAAAATTGGTACAATACAGATTTTATAAAGTAACCGACCGAACCGAATCATTGACACCCCAGGTAGCAGGGTATTTCTTTTTGGTAAAAAAGATCCTAGAATGTTTGACACTAAATTGTCTATAACGACCCGACCGATCCTTTCGAGAGTTGTAGCCCTGTTCCCCCATTTTCTGCTCCTTTTGTGTTCTACAGGTGTTATATGACTTACCGGGTAAGTTGGTTAGAGTCTGGAGTGATTTCAGAGTGAATTGAGACACTTAGTCTCTTAATTGAAAGCTTAAATTGGAAAAGTTGACCGGGTGTCGACTTATGTGTAAACGACCTCGGATTTGAATTTTGATGGTTCTATTAGCTTCGTTAGATGATTTTGGACTTAAAGCGCGTCCGGATTGTGATTTGGAGGTCCGTAGTAGAATTAAGCTTGAAATGACGAAGTTGGAATTTTGAAAGTTTGGCCGGGAGTGGACTTTTTGATATCAAGGTCAGATTGGATTTTCGAAAGATGTAGTAGGTTTGTGGTGTCATTTATGACTTGTGTGCAACATTTGAGGTCAATCGAACGTGATTTGATAGGTATCAGCATCGTTTATAGAATTTGGAAATTTCAAAGTTCCTTAGGCTTGAAACCATGTGTAATTCGTGTTTTTGATGTTGTTTGAGATGATTTGAGGGTTTGACTAAGTTTGTATCATATTTAAGGACTTGATGATATGTTTGGTTGAGGTCCAAGAGGCCTCGGGTGAGTTTTGGAGGGTTAACAGATCATTTTTGGACTTAGGTTGTTGGCTGATAACTGTTGGTGTGTTTTTTCTGGTAACCTATTACGCGTTTGTGAGAGGAGCCTCGCATTCGCGAAGAGATGTTGAGATAGTTGGGGACCCCAGGCCCTTGGTCTTCGCGTTTGCGGGGCGGGGGTCGCATTCGTGATGAGTGGTATTGGTAAAGCTTTGCGTTCGCGAAGTGTTAAATTTAGAGGCAGAAAAATTGGTCTACGCGAACGCAAGAGGAAGGTCGCGTTCGCGATGAGGGAATATCTAGGAAGCAGTGTTAAATTTCAAAAACTAGGGTTTGAACCCATTTTTCATAATTTGAGCTAGAGACCACGAATTTGGGCGATTCTTGAAGGGATATTCAAGGAGTTGATTGGGGTAAGTGATTCTTACTTGGTTTCAGCTAAATTCCATGATTATGCCTTTAATTTCATAATTTGTGAGTTGGGTGGAACACGGTGAAATAAAGGAAGAGTTCTTGAGTTAGATTTTATTTTTAGGTTTGAATGGGATTTTGTTATCGGATTTATGTAAATATGGTATGGTTAGACTCGTGAGTGAATGAACTTTCAAATTTTGCGACTTTCGTCGTATTTCGTAATGTGGGCCCGGGGATCGGATTGAGCCGATTTAGGATTTTTGGCTATAAGTTAGTATTTTTCTTGTGAAATTTATCCCTTTAGCCTATATTAATTGTATTGTACTACTTATGGCTAGATTTGGGACGTTTGGAGACCGATTTGAGAGGCAAAGGCATTTTGGAGTAGAGTTTTTCCTGGATTGAGGTAAGTAACACTTTCAAACTTGATTCTGAGGGTTTGAGACCCCGAGTTATATGTTATGTGATTGGTATTGAGGTGACGCACATGCCAAGGGACGAGCGTACGGGCGTGCACCGTGAAAATTGTGACCTGGTCGATTCCATGGCACTATATAATGGTTCTATCTTGTTGATATTTGTATTTTCGTCATGTGATAAAGTAATTGAGATGTCAATCATGCTAGATATCATGTTTAGGCTTTATGCTGGTACTGTTGGAACCCATGGTGGTCATTTCTTGTTGTTATCTTATTGATTTCACCGACGTTTCGTACCCAATCACACCTATGCATCTCATATCATATCCTAGTCTCTGTTGTTGTTTTTTGATACATCATATCATTATTTTCGGGCTAATTTTGAGCCCGTGAGTGAGACTAGGGAGATTGACGACTGAGTGAGGTTGAGAACCTGATTATGAGTGACAGTTATGGGATCGGGTTGCACGCCGCAGCGGTTATATTGATTTATGATAATGCTTAGGCTGAAGGAGCCCATGGAGGCTTTACACACCCCCAGTGAGCGTGGTTGATATTATTGAGGGATGGATATTCCCTAGACATGGATCTTGTCCGAAGCATGATATACCTGGAGATGGATCTTCTCCATGGGCTGGATTGTTCCTCCTCCGTACTAGGTGACTGATGGCCAGTGATGTATATATTATGGGATGGATCTTCCCAGGGATGTATGAGCCATATACAGTACTGAGTGGTTGAATATTTGAGAGTGTGAGCACATTAGGTCGTTAGCATGGTGCATCACATACAATATGTGCTTTGGCATGTAGAAGTAGAAGAGTTATATCCCATACATTGTTCATATATGATCTATTTTACTGTTTTGAATTATTTATTTAACTTGAAAGCATGCCTACATTTCTGCACTGTTATATCTATTTTTAACTGTGCCGGTTGATTTCGTCACTACCTTTTAGTCAAAAGGTTGGACTTGTTACTTACTGAGTTGGTTATACTCACGTTACACCCTGCACCACGTGTGTGATCCAGGTGCTTCGAGTCACGACGGATGCTGATCGAGGAGTCAAGATTTGGAGACTATCGAGGTAGCTTCATGGAGATCGCATGCCTTGACTCTACTTCCTTATCTGTATTTGTACTTCAGTTTTATTCCCTAGATATTGTGGTAGACTGCATTCCGGTGTAGATGCTTATGTATTTTGTGACACCCCGTTTTTGGCATAGATCGTATCGTATTTCAGATTATTGTTTCAAAAAGTCTTTCTTCAATATTAATTGCTTCCGTCTTTATTTTTAAAGTTTTTACTGTGTTGAGATATTGAGTAGTAGCTTGCCTAGTTCCACGATAGGCGCCATCACAACAGTTTTTTTTGGTTGTGAGAAGTTGGTATCAGAGCCTAGGTTACATAGGTCTCACGAGTCATGAACAGGTTTAGTAGAGTCTTGCGGATCGGTACAGAGATGTTTGTTTTTATCTTCGAGAGGTTGCCGAACCCTTAGGACACTTCACGTTCTTGAATTCTTGTCGTGCTAATCTGTTGATTCTGGTAACTGAACTTATGTTATTCTATTTCCTCACAGATGGTGAGGACACGTACTAAGGGGGCAGTATGGGTAGCCACCAGTATCACCAGTCAGGGCCGCGAGAGGCCGAGGTAGGGACAGAGGTGCAGTTCGCACAGCACCTAGGGCAGCACCTATAGACCCACCAGCTGCCCAAGTCAAGGATCAGGTCCCAATTGTGGATGCGCCAGTGGGACCAGCTCAGGCACCAGTTGTGCCCATTATGATTCCAGGCATTCAGGAGGCCTTAGCGCAGATTCTTACCGCGTGCACCAGTCTTGCTTAGGTGGTATCTATTTTGGCCGCAGTAACCACTTCTGAGGCCGGGGGAGGTACTCAGACTCTCGCCGCCCGCATACCAGAGCAGGTGATGCAGGGACTCTAGACACTGGGGGCACCACCAGCCCAGCCGGTTACGTCTTCTCAGGACTTTGTGGTTCCTGTTATGTCTGATGATGAGCAGCGTAGATTGGAGAGGTTTGGGAGACTCTAGCCTCCATCTTTTAGTGGTACAGAGGTGTAGGATGCACAGGGCTTCTTGGATATGCGTCAGAGGATGCTCCGTACAACAGGTATTCTGGAGACCAGTGGGGTCCCGTTCACTACTTTTTAGTTCTCTAGGGTTACCTTCACCTAGTGTGAGGCGTAGATCAGTCGGTGCAGCGCCACTTACTTGGCAGGACTTCACTGTTCTCTTCTTGGAGAAGTTCATGGCTTAGTCTTGCAGAGAGGAGCTGCATAGACAGTTTGAGCAGTTACGTTAGGATGATATGTCTATGACGCAGTACGAGATCAGGTTCTCTGAGTTGGCACGTCATGCAGTTTGGTTAGTTCCTACAGATAGGGAGAGGATCATGAGGTTCATTGATGGCCTCACATTTAAGTTACGGATGCTTATGACTAGAGATAGGGTATCTAGTGCTACGTTCGATAAGGTTGTCGACATTGCTCGACAGATTGAGATGGTCCGCAGTTAGGAGCGCGTTAAGAGGGAGGATAAGAGGTCTCGTGGATCAGGTTCTTTTAGTGGTGTTCTTTCTGGAGGTCAGTCCCACCACGACAGGGTCGTCCTCACAGGCATGCTCAGACGGCTCGCACAGCTCACCGTGGTGCATCATCTGGCCATGGTTCTCATAGTTCTGAGCAGGGTCACTCATCTCTCAGTTCCCTTCTAGCTCAGGGTTCATCTCATGCACCGCCAACTCATGGTTCATCTATGCCGGGTCCTTCTAGTCCGATGCTCGGGGCTCCCTTCAGTCCCCACCGCCATTTGCAGGGAGGGGTTGTTTTGGGTTTAGAGATATGGGTCACATCAAGAGGTATTGTCCCCGCCTTTTGGGAGGTGCAGCCGAGCAGAGGAGTCAGCCCACGACTTCAGCGCCCGTTACTTCACCACCCACCCACCCAGCTCGAGGTGGAGCTCAGTTAGTTAGGGGTCGCCCTAGACGAAGAGGCCAATCAGGGTGTGGCCAAGCCCGATTATATGCTCTTCCCGCCAGACCAGATGCCATTGCTTGGATGTTGTGATCACATGTATTGTCTCAGTTTGCCACATGGACACCTTTGTATTATTTGACCCTGGTTCCACTTATTCATATGTGTCCTCGTATTTTGCTCATTATCTGGATATGCCCGTAAGTCTCTAGTTTCATCTGTTCATGTATCTACGCCGGTAGGCGATACTATTGTTGTGGACCGTGTATACCGGTCGTGTGTAGTGACTACTAGGGGATGGAGACTAGAGTTTATCTATTGCTACTTAGTATGTTTGATTTTGATGTGATATTGGGTATGGATATGTTGTCTCCATGTTATGTTGTTCTGGATTGTCACGCCAAGACCGTGGCATTGGCAATGCCGAGGTTGCCACGTACTGAGTGGCGAGGTTCTCTAGACTATGTTCCCAGTAGAGTGATTTCGTACTTGAAGGCTCAACAGATGGTTAAGAAGGGTTATCTATCTTATTTGTCCTTTGCAATGGATGCTAGTGCAGAGACCCCTACTATTGATTCTGTTCCAGAGGTGCGAGATTTCCCAGATGTGTTTCCTGCAGACCTACCGGGCATGCTGACTGACAGGGATATTGACTTTGGTATTGATTTGGTGTCGTACACTCAACCCATTTCAATTCCACTGTATCGTATGGAACCAGTTGAGTTGAAGGAATTGAACCTTGGGCTGCACGAGTTCTATTTGTGAAGAAGAAGGATGGTACTATGAGATTATGCATTTATTATAGGTAGTTGAACAAGGTCACAATCAAGAACAAGTATCCTTTGCCATGTATTGTTGATCTGTTTGACCAGCTTCATGGAGCGAGGGTGTTCCCCAAGATTGATTTGAGGTCAGGGTATCACCAGTTGAAGATTCGGGACTCAGATATTTAAGACAATCTTTAGGATCCGATATGGCCATTATGAGTTCCTTGTTATGTCTTTTGGGCTGACCAATGCCCCAACAACGTTCATGCATCTAATGAACAATGTGTTTCAGCCTTATCTTGACTCGTTCGTTATTGTATCCATTGATGATATCCTGGTGTACTCTCGTCGCTAGGAGGAGCATGCCCAACATCTGAGGATTGTGTTGTAACGGTTGAGGGAGGAGAAGCTTTATGTAAATTTCTCCAAGTGTGAGTTTTGGCTAGTTCAGTGGCGTTCTTGGGGAACGCGGTGTCCAGTGAGGGTATTCAGGTGGATCCGAAGAAGGTAGAGGCGGTTCAAAGTTGGCCCAGGCCATCCTCAGCCACGGAGATTCGGAGCTTTCTTGGTTTGGATGATTATTACCGTCATTTCGTGGAGGGTTTCTCATCTATTGCATCTCCCTTGAACAAATTGACCCAAAAGGGTGCTCCATTCAGGTGGTTGGGTGAGTGCAAGGAGAGCTTTCAGAAGCTCAAGACTTCTTTGACCACAACTCCAGTTCTAGTTCTACCATCAGCTTCTGGTTCTTACACAATGTATTGTGATGCTTCTCGGATCGGTATTGGGTGTGTTTTGATGCAGGAGGGTAGAGTGATTGCTTATGCTTTTCGCCAGTTAAATCCCCATAAAAAGAACTATCATGTCCACGACCTTGAGTTAGTAGCTGTTGTTCATGCCTTGAAGCTTTGGCGGCACTCTTTTTACGGTTTCCATTGTGAGATTTACACCAATCACCGGAGTTTGTTGCATCTGTTCAAACAGAAGGATCTTAACTTGCGTCAGCGGAGGTGGTTGGAGCTGCTTAAGGACTATGATATCACCATTTTTTACCACCTCGGGAAGGCCAATATGGTAACCGATGCTTTGAGTCGCCGGGTGGAGAGTTTGGGGAGCTTAGCATATCTACCAGCAGCAGAGAGGCCATTGGCGTTGGATATTCAGGCCTTAGCCAACCAGTTTTTTAGATTGGATATTTCTGAGCCGAGTCGAGTATTGGCGTGTGTGGTCTCTCGGTATTCTCTTTATGATCGTATTAGGGAGAGCCAGTATGATTACCCCCATCTGCCTATCCTTAAAGACACGGTCGAGCGCGGTGATGCTAAGGAGGTCACTATTGGGGATGATGGTGCATTGAGGATGCAGGGCAGGCTATGTGTGCCAAATGTAGATGGTTTGCGCGAGTTGATTCTCTAGGAGGCTAACAGTTCACGTTATTCCATTCATCCGGGTGCTACAAATATGTATCAGAACTTGAGACAACATCACTGGTGGAGGAGAATGAAGAAGGACATCGTGGAGTATGTATCTTGGTGTCTAAATTGCCAACATGTGAAGTATGAGCATCAACGGTCAGGTGGGTTGCTTCAGAAGTTAGAGATTCTAGAGTGCAGATTGGAGCGGATTATTGTGGATTTCGTTGTTGGGCTTCCAGGGGATCAGCAGAAGTTTGATGCAGTTTGGGTGATTATGGATAAGCTGACCAAGTTAGCTCATTTCATTACCGTGATGACTACATATTCTTTCGAGCAGCTGGCTCGTGTTTATATCCGCAAGATCATCAGTCTTCATGGCGTACCAGTATATATCATCTCTGACCGGGGTACACAGTTTATATCGCGGTTCTGGAGGGCCGTACAACATGAGTTGGGTACTCGAGTGGAGTTTAGCACATTATTTCACCCTCGGACGGACGGACAGTCCAAGCGCACTATTCAGATATTAGAGGATATGCTTTGTGCATGTCCGATGAAGTTTGGGGGTTAGTTGGATCAGTTCTTTCCACTTGCGGAGTTTACCTACAACAACAATTATCAGTCGAGCATCCAGATGGAACCGCATGAGGCTCTGTATGGTAGGCGGTGTCGGTCTCCAGTGGGTTGGTTTGAGCCGAGCGAGGCTAGGTTATTGGGTACAAACTTGGTCCAGGATGCTGTGGAGAAGGTTAAGGTGATTCAGGGTCGACTTTGCACAGCCCAATCTAGACAGAAGAGTTATGCGGATCGAAAGGTTCGCGATGTTGCATTCATGGTTGGAGGAGCGGGTCCTGCTTCAGGTGTCACCCATGAAGGGAGTTATGAGGTTCGGAAAGAAGGGCAAGCTGAGCCCAAGGTTTATCGGCTCATTTAAGGTGTTGCGACGTGTTGGAGAGGTTGCTTATGAGCTTGACTTGCCTCCAGTCTAGCAGGAGTTCATCCAGTACTCCATGTTTCTATGCTCTGGAAGTATCACATCAATGTCTCATGTGTTGGATTTCAGCTCAGTCCAGTTGGACAAGGATTTATCTTATGTTGAGGAGCCGGCAGTTATTGATAAATGATGAAAAGTGCATATTTTTTGTATATTTCATATTAATTCTTGTGTGAGTCGCGGGAGTTTATGTTATTTTTGAAGTGAAAATGCTCAGTATGTGTTTCTTATTTGTAGGAATGATCTTGAATGATAATGGAGAAAAAGATATCAAATTATTGCAAAAAGGAGAAAAACAGAAGGATTGAGAGCTCGTCTATTCTCGTGCGTGGCACAAAAATGGATGCAAAAAAGGAGAAAAGTGAAGGCGCAAAACAGAGAAGTGAAGCAAAGGCACAGATCACTTCGCGAAATGGAAGAATTTCAAAAGCTGAATCCGCGTCAAAGTTCGCACGCTGCGCGAAGGCAGACGCAGATCCGCGTCAAAGTTCGTGCGCTGCGCGAAGGCAGACGGGATTCCATCTTCTCCCATCCGAAGTTGGATTGAAAAATTCCGCCCCTAATCAACCCTAAGTGATATAAATACATCTTAAAACACAAATTTGAGGGGGAGACACTACTTTAGGGTAAGACAATACCCAAGGAGGCAAAAATACGCTAGGAGCAAAGAGGAAGATTTAACCACCTGTTTTTCCTTCCTCTTCCTTTTTTTCATTGTTGGGAACATAGCGGGAAGGATTCCAACATTTGGAGAAATCATAACTCTAGACCTCCAAAATTTAATCTCCAACCCTTAGTATCTTTAGTTGTTAATTTACTGCTTTAGTTTCTTAGTTAATTAGTTATATATAAGAATCTTATTATTTATAACTTAGGAAATTGTTCGAGCTTGTCTTTTTTGCGATATTGAACAGTTATAGCGAAACCTTAGTTCTCTGTGGGATTCGACTCCGGACTTTTAGACTGGATTATATTTGCAGCGACCGCTTATCCTTTTAGGACTAGAGTTGGGCGTGATCGTCTATTCTAGACAGGCAGGTTCGAAAGCTGAGGTCAAAGAACATTGCTTCCGTGAAGGTTCAGTGGAGGGGTCAACCGGTCGAGGAGGCGACTTGGGAGACTGATCATGATATGCGCAACCGTTATCCTCATCTTTTTATTATTTCAGGCATGTCTCTATTGTCAATCAAGGATGAACATTTATTTAAGAGGGGGAGGATGTAACGACCCGGCTGGTCGTTTTGAGAGTTGTAGCTCCGTTCCCCCATTTTTTGATCCTTTTGTGTTCTACAACTGTTATATGACTTACCGGGTTAGTTGGTTTGAGTCCGGGAGTGATTTCAGAGTGAATTGAGACACTTAGTCTCTTAATTGAAATCTTAAGTTGGAAGAGTTGGACGGATGTTGATTTATATGTAAATGACCTCGGATTTAAATTTTGATGGTTCCGTTAGCTTCGTTAGGTGATTTTGCACTTAGGAGCGTGTCCGGATTGTAATTACGAGGTCCATAGTAGAATTAGGCTTGAAATGGCAAAAGTTGGAATTTTGGAAAGTTTGATAGGGAGTGGACTTTTTGAGATCGGGGTCGGATTGGATTTCCGGAAGTTGGAGTAGGTTTGTGGTGTCATTTATGACTTGTGTGAAAAATTTGAGGTCAATCAGACGTGATTCGATAGGTATCAGCGTCGTTTGTAGAATATGGAAAATTTAAAGTTCCTTAGGCTTGAATCGGTGTGTAATTTGTGTTTTTGAAGTTATTTGAGGGTTTGACTAAGTTCGTATCGTGTTTTGGGACTTGATGATATGTTTGGTTGAGGTATTGGGATCCTCGGGGTGAGTTTCGGAGGGTTAACATATCATTTTGGACTTAGGTTGTTGGCTTATAATTTCTGCTGTGTTTCTTTTTGTTTCCTCTTACGCGTTCGCGAGAGGATCCTCGCGTTCGCGAAGGGATATTGAGATAGCTGGAACCCAGGCCCTTGGTCTACGCGTTCGTGGGGCAGGGGTCGCGTTCGCGATGAGTGGTGTTAGTAAAGCTTCGTGTTCGCGAAGTTGTGGTCGCGTTCGCGAAGCTTTGGTCGCGTTTGCGAAGTGTTAAATTGAAAGGCAGGCAAATTTGTCTAGGCGAACGTGAGAGGAAGGTCGCGTTTGCGATGAGGAAAATCTGGGCAGTAGTGTTAAATGTCAAATACAAGGGTTTGAACCCATTTTTCATAATTTGAGCTAGAGACCACGAATTTTGGCAGATTTTGAAGGAGTTGATTGGGGTAAGTGATTCTTACTTGGTGTTAGCTAAATTCCATGATTATGCCATTAATTCCATCATCTAATTTGTGATTTGGGGTTGAAAATTGGGGGAAAAGAGGAAGAGTTTTTGAGTTAGATTTTTGAGGTTTGAATGGGATTTTTTTATCGGATTTGAGTAAATTTAGTATGGTTAGACTCGTGAGTGAATGAGCTTTCGGATTTTGCGACTTTTGTCGGATTTTGAGACATGGGCCCGTAGGTGGGGTTTAGTCGATTTCGGATTTTTGACTATAATTTAGTATTATTCTTGTGGAATTGATCCCTTTAGCCTATATTAATTGTATTGTACTGTTCATGGAAAGATTCGGGACATCTGGAGACTGATTTGAGAGGCAAATGCACTTCGCATTAGAGTTTTCCCTCGATTGAGGTAGGTAACACTTTCAAACTTGGTTCTGAGGGTTCGAGACCCCGAGTTATGTGTTATGTGATTGGTAATGAGGTGACACATATGCCAAGTGATGGGCGTGCAGGCGTGCTCCGTTAAAATTGTGACCTGGTCGATTCCATGGCACTATATAGTGGTTCTATCTTGTTGATATTCGTGTTTTCATCATGTGATAAAGTAATTGAGATGTCGATCATGCTAGATATCACGTTTAGGCTTTACGTCGGTACTGTTGGGACCCATACTGGTTGTTTCTTGCTGTCATCTTACTGATTTCATTGACATTTCGTACTCAGTCATATTTATGCATCTCATATCATATCCCAGTCTCTGTTGGTGTTTATTGATACATCATATCAATGTTTTCGGGATAATTTCATGACATTGTGAGCCCGTGAGTGAGACTGGAGAGATTGACGACTGAGTGAGGTAGAGAACCTGATTATGATTTACAATTATGGGATCGGGCTACACACCGCAGCGGTTAGATTTATTTGTGATAGCTCTTGGGCCGAAGGAGGCTCTCCAGAGTTTGTACACACCCCCAGTGAGCACGGTTGATATTATTGAGGGATGGATCTTGTCCGAAACATGATATACTTGGAGATGGATCTTTTCCACGGGCTGGATTGTCCCTCATCGATACTAGGTGACTGATGGTCAGTGATGTATATATTTTGGGATGGATCTTCCCTGGGCCGTATGGGCCATATACAGTACCGAGTGGTTGAGTATTTGATAGCGTGAGCACATGAGGATGTCATCATGGTGCATCACATACAGTATGTGCATTGGCATGTAGAAGTAGAAGAGTTATATCCTTTACATTGTTCAAATTTGATCTATTTTACTGTTCTGAACTATTTATTTAACTTGAAAGCATGCCTACGTTTTTGCACTGTTATTTCTATGTTAACTGTACCTGTTATGTCACAGCCCGAAATTTCCACCGTCGGACTGTGATGGCGGCTAACATTTCACTTTCTAGGCAAGCCAACATTAGAGGATTCTTAGTGCCAACTTTAGCCCATTTCAATAACACGAACCATTAAGCTAAACATACGCTAAAACTGATTTTCGGAATAGCATAAAACCCATAATATCTGATATATTTAGGATTTGGAGTCACAACTCACAAGCTACTATGGTTTACTACAAACGGAGTCTAAAAGAAAATACATTGTTCTAAAAGAAAAGAAACAGTAAAATAATGAGACTAGGAAGAGACTCCAGGGTCTGCGGACGCCAACAGATCTACCTTGGGTCTCCTGACAAGCAAGTCCAGAGTCTAACCTCACAATCAGCTAGGGCCGGTACCAAAATCTGCACAAAGAGTGTAGAGTGTTATATGAGTACAACCGACCCCACGTACTCGTAAGTGTCGAGCCTAACCTCGACGACGTAGTGACGAGGCTAAGACAAGACATCACATAATGTGTAGATATTAGTATATGTACAAGGAAAACAACAATAACAGCTAACATGCTGAAGGGGGAAACAAGATGTAAGAGCTACAACAGATATGATAACCAGAACAATCGATATGCCTTTAATCAGTGAAATCAATTGCACACAATAAAAGAAGTTGCACGACATCACCCTTCGTGATTTTACTCTCAACCTCACAATGTAAATCAAAGATACGGCATGGCATCACCCTTCGTTCATTAGATCGCATAACATGGCACAATATCACCCTTCGTGCAATAACGCTCTCAATATGGAACGGTATCACCATTCGTGCATTAATACTCACAATATCGCACAACATCACCTTCGTGCTTTAACACTCACAATATGACACGTCATCACCCTTTGTGCTTTAACACTCTCCCTTTCCACATAACAATGAACAAATATAAAGCAGAGAGATAGAATTCAACAATAACAAGCTTTACCTCACAATGGTTCCACAATACCAATCTCAACTTTGGATTCAATACTCAAGTATCACCAAAAGACCATAAACACAACAAGAAATATCAATTTAGCAAGTCTCTAGTCTAAGAATGGATAACAGATCAAAGTAAGCAATAAAATACAAGGAGTAAGTCCCACGCGCATTCTTTAACCCGAGAACAACGCATAAGTACTCGTCACCTCACATATACGTCGTACCTAATATTTAAACATATAGAAAATAAACAAACAAGTCCTAATCCCTCAAGTCAAGGTTAACCACGATACTTACCTCGCTCAAAAGGTCCACTCAAAGCTCAATCACAGCTTTGCCTCTCAAACAAGCCTCCGAACCAATAGAATCTAGCAATTTACCAACCAAACGATTCAAATTAAGCCTTAGGAACTACCCACAATTGCAAGGAATTCAATTTAGGCTATTATTGAAAAAGTTAACAAAAGTCAACCCTCGGACTCGCTTGGTCCAATCCTGAAGTTCGGACCAAAATCCGATTAGCCATTCACCCCTGAGCCCGGTTATGTAATTTGTTTTGGAATCCGATCNCCCCCCCCCCCCCCCCAACTTCCACCACGAAAACTCAAGGTTATAGGTTGAAATCTTAGTAAATGTAGTAAAATATTGAAAGAAACTAGTTTAGAATCACTTACTAATAATTTGGGGAAGAAAGGTTCCTTGGAAAATCGCCTCTAGGGTTTCTTGTTTTGAAAATTTGAAGAATGAGCCAAAAATCCCGTCTAAGTCAAGTTTTGATCAGTTGCAGATATCGCATTTGTGACCATGGGTTCGCAAATGCGAAGAAACCATCACATCTCTGCATTTATCGAATTTGCGATGAGAAGTTCGCAAATGCGAACACTGACTCTCCGCAAATGCGACCATTTGATCGCATTTGCGATCACTGCCCCCACCTGACCCCCTTCGCAAATGCGAACATCATGTGGCCTATATAATCTTCACAAATGCGACGGGTAGCTAGCAAATCCAAACCCATCAGAGGTCGCAAATGCGAGATCAGAGGCCTGCACCAGAACTGAAACACCAACAATATTTTCTAAGTCTAATTTCACTCTGTAGCCTATCTGAAACTCACCCGAGGCCTCGGGGCTCTAAACCAACTATGCACACTATAAAAATATCATACAAAATTTCTCGCGCGATCAAAAAACCAAAATAACACCTAGAAATACAGATTGAATATCAATTCAAATGGAATTTTCAAGAAAACTTTGAAACTTCTATTTTCACAACCGGACGTCCGAATCATGCCAAACCAACCCTGTTTCTCACCAAATTTGGTAGACAAGTCATAAATATAGTATTGGATCTATACCGGGCTCCGAAACCAAAATACGGACCCGAGATCCAAAAGTCAAACATCGGTCAAACATTTCAAATTCATTAAGCCTTAAACTTTCAAATTTATACAAAATGCGAACCCGGGCTAAGGAATTCTAAATTTGATTTCGGGCGTACCCCCAAGTCCTTAATCACGATACGGACCTACCGGGACCATCAAAACATGAATCCTGGACCGTTTGCTCAAAACGTTGATCGAAGTCAACCCAAATGGATTTCAAAGCAAAAATTCATATTTTCTCAGTTTTTAACATAAAAGCTTTCCGGAAAGATGCCCGAACTGTGCACACAAATCAAGAAAGGTTACAATGATGCATTTAAGGCAACAAATCATATAATTAGGCTCTAAAACATAAGATGACCTACCGGGTCATCAAATGTTGAGTTTTTCACTACCTTTTAGTCCAATGGTTGGACTTGTTACTTACTGAGTTGGTTGTACTCACGTTACACCATGTACCTCGAGTGCAGATCCAGATACTTAGAGTCACACCGGTTGCTGATCGAGGAGTCGGTATTTGGAGACTATCGAGGTAGCTGCATGGCGTTCGCATGCCTTGACTCCCCTTCTTTATCTCTATTTGTACTTCAGTTTTATTCCCTAGATATTGTGGTAGACTGTATTCCGGTATAGATTCTTATGTACTGGGTGACACCCTGGTTTTGGGATAGATCGTATCGTATTTCGGATTATTTCTATTTCAAAAAGGCTTTCTTCAATATTAATTGCTTCCGTCTTTATTTTGAAAGTTTCTACTGTATGGAGATGTTGAGTAGTGACTTGTCTAGTTTCATGATATGCGCCATCACAACTGTTTCTTTTGGGACTTGACATTGTTTTTATACAAGTTTAATGAGCGTGATAAGTACAAATGAAAATCTACGAATATAGAACATATACTACTTGAAAAGGTGCAATGATCCTTAATTAGATTAGGGAAAAGGTCCAAGAAGAAGAACCAGCATATTAAAAATAAGGATTTGGGAGATTTTGGTTACCTAACGAATTGATGGATAACTTTTAAAAGTTTGCTAACGGCATGAGTAAATTTGGACATATAGTGTAGCGGTAGAGATAAACTTAATCGAACAGGTAATGGAGATTAAATATAAACAATATTCATAAGTAAACGGTTTAAATTTAAACTTTTTCCGTTGGATTATTATATTTGAGAAGGATGACAATAATGATTAGTATTGAAAGATGCAACATTATGGTAGAATCATGGCTTGGAGTTTTTGGTTTATATGCTTAGCTTTAATATAGCTTGGCATTATTTAATCCCTTTGTTCCAATTTACCAAAACATTTCACTTGATCGAAGTCGATCTAGTGAATATTATAGTTAAATTGGACTAAATTAATTTGAATATTGAAAATTAAAAATAATTATTCAAATATTAATAATTGTTTATAGTTGTTCACCGATACCTGTAGTAGTATGCATGTCCCTTCATATTTTTATATTTCTATTACGTTATGTGGTTTTGTTCGTCTCAAGTATTGTATTTCCTGTTGCTATTATTTGATACTATTTATCCTTTATCTCTCACTTTTTCTTTTCTCTTCCATCTTTCTTCCTTCCCTGCTTTCCTCTTCTTCTTCTTGCCGTTCCTGAGCCGAAGGTCTATTGGAAACATCCTCTCTACCTACACTAGGTAGGGATAAAGTCTGCGTACAGACTACCCTCTCCAGACCCCACATGTTGGGATCAAATTGAGTTTGTTGTTAATTATTCAAATATTACGCGAAAAATATTACAAATCACAATTTTCTCTTGTACAATGGAAAGTTACTTTTGAATAAAAAGACTTATTTAATTAAAACCACTATTTCAAAATATATGATATTTCAATAATTTAACCTCGTATAATAACGGTAGTTGCTCCTTCAATAGCGGGTGCAAGTTCAACATGCCATCCACAGATCCACTTGAACTATTTAATAAGTTGATAATCTGATGTGTGCATGCATGAGCAAAGATTAAAGCTAGGAGTTGAGAGCCAAAGACAATACTTTGTGGACCTAAGATTAACAGTGATAGTATATGAACTATTTTTTACGCAATCAATGTTATGTTATACGTTAATTATTTGTTTTTGTAGGATTATATATTATGCGTGACGATTCAAAATCCATTAAAGGGTGTGATAGCGCCTAACACTGCTATCAGACAAGCCAACAATTAAATGAATAACTTCATTACTCATTTTAGAATTTTGAAATCATAATTTTCTTTGATTAAATAGTAAGAGAAAATTTACAGAGTGAATAACAATATTTTTACAACTTTAATATTGACCCATAAGCACCTCCAAAATTTGGTGTCACGAGTGCACGAGCATTAACTAGGAAATATAGGTAAATACCATATATGTCTGAGATACAATTAGACAGGAGAGTGTAAATAATTCGGATGGAATCTCTGTGTGTTGTGGACTCGTAACATGGGATGCAACTCACCTAAGTCCCCGCAATAACCGTGTCTCTGCGCCCACAAGGCTACTAGACATATATGTACCTGCACAAAAATGTGCAGCAAGTGTAGTATGAGTACATAAATCAACACATACCCAATAAATATCCAGTCTAATCTCGAAGAAATAGTGACAAGAGGTCGACTCCGACACTTACTATGGGCTAACCATAAAATATCGATATTATAATTTAAGCATGGGTTACATCGAAACAGCTGAAAACCCAAGAACAAGAAAGTAAATAAACAATTCTTCTACTAATGGAAATTTATAAATTTATTTTCTCCATTTAGCAATTTATATTTCAAGACAATGAAGCAATATCAATTAATATTAGTTCTAATGATTTTTCATGCGCAAATCAAGCCGTGGCCGTACGACTCGATCCAACATAAAATATTTAAATTGTGCATTGCTGAGGATCAAACATCACGAACCATAGATGCATCTATTTGCTACCGAGGCGTTCAACCCATTACCAATTCAAGATTTATTAAGGGGTAAATTTTCAAAGAATTACCAATTCTCATTAACGGTCAAGTAAATAAAATTTAACCTGTTACGATTCCTTTGTAAAGTTTCAATATGATTTAAGCAATTAAATTAACAAGTAGAGTGCAAACATCGCAAGTATAGCACGATTTGATTCCTAGACTACCCGGACATAAGCACAATTAGTAGCTACGTACGAACTCCCGTCACCTCGTGCCTACGTAGCCCCCCACAAATAGAAGCACATATTAAATCAATTCACCTATGGGGTTAATTCCCTCTTACAAGGTTAGAAAGGAGACTTACCTCGCTCCGAAATTCAATAACCGGCTCCAAAGCCTTCCAACAACTCAAACTGATGCCAAACGCTCCAAAACTAGTCAATAAATATGCAAATTCATAAATATATACGCTAATACTCATTATAATCCGATTTACAACAATTTTCAACTCCGCTCGAAAAGTCGATAAAAATTACCCTTGGGCCCACGTGCCCGAATTTCGAAAAATTTCGAAGATATACGTTACCCATAGCGTCTCGAACTCAAATATATAATTTATTCTCAATTACATGCCCCAATTTGTGGTCATAATCCAAAAATGCCAAATTTCAGGTTTTCTACCAAAACTCCAAAGTTTCTACTAATTTTCATGTTTAAATCCTTATACAGACCATGTATTTATCTTGTAATAAGTGGGGATCACTTACCATGTGTTGCTTGTGAAAATATCCCTTTGAAGCACTCCAAAATTGCCTCAACCAAATGACAAATGGAAGAAAAATGGGCCAAGTCCCGCTTTTAAAACAATCTGCCTGGCCGACCTTCCGCACCTGTGGTACACCAGTTGCACCTGCGGAAAATCCATCGCATGTGTGGTTCCCTCCAAGGCAGGCAAAATCTGCTTCTACGGACCACTTTACGCTCGTACGCAACCGCTTCTGCGGTCAGCCATGCGCTTCTGCGCCTTCGCATATGCGGACGCCCTTCCGCTTCTGCGACCCAGCTGCCTCCCTGGCATTACGCTTTTGCGGGCTTTCCTTGCATCTGCGGGCTCGCAGATGCAGAAATATCCTCGCATTTGCGGCCATCCCAGCTCCGTCCAAATGTCGCTCCTGCGACCACATAGCCGCACCTGCAACCCTTTTTACACAGGTAGTTGCCTCAGCACATCTTCCAAGTCCAAACTCGATCTGTTGACCATCCGAAATCCACCCGAGGCCCTTGGTACCTCAACCAATTATACCAACACGTCCTAAAATACCATACAGATTTAGTCGAGCCTTCAAATCACATCAAACAACGTTGAAATCACGAATTGCACCTTAATCAAACTTAATGAACTTTAGAACTTCAAATGCTATGATTTCAGCAAATAAAATTGCATTTAAGATGAATATAAAACCTTACTTTCGTAATAAATATGTAATTTATAGAAAAAAACAATTTGAGGGACTGTTAATGATGAAATCAAAAAGTCTCTTGAATAATCCCTTAGAGTTATTACTTAATATACAAAGTAGATCATGCCATTTTTTTAATACTTCAAAATAGATTTGAATAATGTGAAGAATATGAAAATATTTTTGATTTCTATGGAGTGGTAAAAGATTGAGATGATTAGAAAAATAGACTTCAACAAAAATATATACTATAACTTTTTAAAAATAAAATAAATTAGAGCTCATATTAAACTTTGGCTTTAGCCCACACGTAGTAGTGTCAAAATGGTTAAACGAAAACAGTTATCCACCCATATTATCCATAAAAAATAGATTGGATAATGAACTTTTTAAAAATGGGTCAAATATGGATAAGAACCATATTAGATACTATTGTGTTTAACTTTTACTTTTGTAAAATCTCAAATTGGAGGTTTCTCAAGTTTGGGAGACTAGGAATTTTTCCCAAAGTGATAATATTCAACGAGTCATGAATATATGATATCCTCCAATTAACCCGTTTTTTCTCCGTATTAAACATGGCGAATCAAATAATTTATTCGTTTTTATATTACATATTTTTTATCCACCCATATCCTCCCTAACCACACATGAGCTTGAGTCGTTCCCTGCACTTAAGTAATAATGTGGATCCGCCATTGTGTATAACTCTATTATTTAAATATAAAAGAAATGCCAACAAATAGTCAAACACTAAGATCTAAGCAAGCAATGTTTAATTGTCACGAGGGGTGGTTGCCTTTTTAGGTCACAGCTGCATTTATCCATAAGCGTGTGCGGCGTCCTTGTCTGTTTTCTATTTTTCTTTTTTCCAACGTTTCTTTCCCTCTACGTTTGAAATTTGTGGCTTTGGAAATTTCCTTTGAAAAGATCTTTTCTCACCTAACTAGGGTTAGACATAGAATTGGTTATAATTCAAAAAGTAAGTTTTTAAAATTGTGTTAAAAAATAAATTTTGAAATTAAAGTTATGTTTGGATATGTATTTCATTTGAAAAAAAGTTAGAAGTTTTGCGAGTGAAGGGAAACTTTTTCACCCAAAAACCTCCTTAAACCAGTCTATGGGAACTTGAATTATTATTTTTCAAATTTTGTTTCAAAAACTGACCATATTCCATGAACAAATAGCAATGACTCGACTGGTCATTTTGAGCATTTGCACTTCGCTCGGTAGTTTGAAGGCATGAGTAGCTCCGTATGATGTATTAGTATTTATGTGAATCGTCGATTTTGATTTTCAGGTTATTCGGAATCGATTTGGAAGAATGAATTTCATGATTTAAGCTTTAAGTCGAAAGAATTGACCAAGTTTGACTTTTGTGAATTTGACCCTAGAGTTTTGATGGTTTTGTTAGGCCGGGATGGTGATTTTGGACTTGGGCGTATGCCCGAATTTTCATTTGGATATTTCTAGAAAGATTCGGCGCTAAACGACGAAAGTTGGAAATTTGAAGGTTTGAAAAGTTCATAAGTTTGACCGGGAGTTGACTTTGATGATATTAGATTCGGATTGTGGTTTCGGAAATTTGAATAGCTCCGTTATGTCATTTGGGACTCGTGTGCAAAATTTGGATTCATTCCGGGTGGATTTGATATGTTTCGGCGCGAGTTTTGGAAGTTTAAAGTTCATCATTCTAGTTCGAATTGAGGTGCGATTCGTCGTTTCAATGTTGTTATGTGTGATTTGAGGCCTCGAGTAAGTTCGTGTTATGTCCTATTGGTATGTTGGGACGGGGTCCCGAGGGGCTCGAGTGAGTTACAAATAGGTTTGGGTTTTGTTGCACTCGTTTTTTATATTCCGACGTCGTTTCTTCAAGCATAAATAGTAATACATTAAGCAATTGAGCTTTAATTTCTGTTTTAATTAAGCATTAGATCCGTATCGTAATTACGGAGCCACAAAAAAAGAATCGTCGAATTTGGACATCGTATGAGGGAGTTATGCTCATTTTAGTGTCGGAGAAGAGAGCTGGTGCGGGTGCTTGCAAATGCGGTTGGGTCCGCATCTGCGACCCCCCCCCACCCACCCGGAAACAAAAATGGTCCACAAAAGAGGAAATGACAGCTGGAAATGCGCAGGTGCGGAGTTTTTGTCGCAAAACCGAAAATCCCTGTGTATAAAAAAAATCGGACTGCGTTCTTTTGGTTTTTTGAGCATATCTTGAGTCTAGAGCTCCGATTAAGGTGATTTTTGCGGCGTTCTTCTCGTCTTTTCACGGGGGTCAGTATCCAACTACAATTCTTTTGTATTTTAATAGGATTACAGAAGTTCATTTTTGAATTAATCCATATTTTGATTGGAGAATTGGGGTTTTTATCAAAATCTTTTCTAAAGTGAATAATTGAGCTTTGAGCATCGATTCGGGGTTGAAATTGGATGAAATTAGTATGGTTGGACTCGTAATCGAATGAGTTGTTGGATTTTGTGAGTTTCATCGGGTTCCAAGGTCCGGGCCTGGATTTGATTTTTAAGTCGATTTTAGGTTTTTGATTAAAGATTCCATCTTTATCAATTGAGTTTGTTTCCTTTGGCGTTAATTAATATATTTGAGTTATTTTTGGCTAGTTTCGAGCCGTTCGAAGGCCGATATGCGCGAGATGGCATTTTTGGAGCATCGCTTGGCTTGCTCAGTATTGGAATTGGCTGGTTCGAGGTAAAGAACACTTCTAAACTTGGTGCTGAGGATATGAAACCCCAAATTACGTGCTATGTTTGGTGTTGAGCTGACACACATGCTAGGTGACATGCCACGCTTATTCTGTTAGGACCTATTAAGGTCGTTACTGCTGTTGATTTATTTGCTTACATTGAAATTTCATACTCAGTCATGTTCATTCATTTCATATCATATCTCAGTCTCTGTTGCTGCATATTGGCACATCATATCATCATTTTTGGACCAGTTTCATGGAATTGTGAGCTCGAGTGACTGGAGAGATTGATGGTTGAGTGAGGCCGGGGGCCTGATTGTGAGGATATTGATACTATGGCACATGAGTTGTCTGTACGGATCCATATATTGATGCTATAGCATGTGAGTTGTTTGTGTGGATCCGGATATTAATACTATAGCATGTGAGTTGTCCGTTCAACACGTGATTGTCCGTGCGGATTATAGCACTTTGGCTAAAGGAGCCCCTCCGGAGCCTATACACCCCTAGTGAGCGTAGTTGCTAGTGATTGTTATGTTTGGGCTGGATATGCCCTGTTCTATACTGAGTGATTGAGTGTGTCGAGTTATTGAGCATGACGAATGGAAAGTATGCGACAGTGAAATTGAGTAATCTCAGAGTGCGAGTACATGAGTTCATCTATGAGATACATTGCATTTGACATGCACCCATGACATACATGCATTGAGATGTATTTTTCCTTATGCTATACGGTATCACGTTATTCATGACTTCTCACACATATCGGCATACGGGCGTACTGATCCATTTTACACTGGCTATCTGGAAAGAAAATGAAACATCTTATTTATTGTTGAAAGGATTTTTGGAAAAATTACTATTTTCAAACTTACTCATATTTTTTTGGAAACTTCGGTAAATGACTTAGGTTTTCACTGATATACTTGAAAGGCAGAACTATTTTCAGAAGTCCTGATTAAGCTGAGCATTTTATCTCTGAGTTACTTCTTTTATTACTTGTTTCACGTTATTATGGACTCCTGTTGGCTATTGGTGTTGGACCCAAACTTTGTTCTAGCCCGTCACTACTTTCAACCTAAGGTTAGGTTTGTTACTTATTGAGTACATGGGGTCAAATGTACTGATACTACACTTCTGCATCTTGCATGCAGATGTTGACTATTGTTGTTGTTGTGATCGACGGGAGCTGAAATTGAAGAAGTACCTACATTCGGTGGTAGCTGCCTCTTCTTTATGGCAACCTTAGGATATATAGATCTATTCATGTATATTTCAAGTAGATGATGTCCTTTATTTGATTTCACTTTTTTTGTAAATTCTAAATCTTAGACGCTCATGATTTGTACTACCAGTCCTTGAGAAATGTATAAGATTCAGATTTCTTTTACTTAATTGTCTTATTAAATATTATTGAAATTTGATAGTTATTAATTGTCTTACCTAGCGGGTTGGGTTAGGTGCCATCACGACTAGTGAATTTTGAGTCATGACACAAACATTGTTTTTAAAAGAAATATAAAACAAGCCGCCATAATCTATGGTCAAATCCTATTTTGGTGTAATATTTGGTGTTCTAGTGCTCCAAACCAACACCATTTATTACACCACTTCAATGTATGAATAGTGTTGCACCAAATTTGGTGTAACACTATGTCACGACCCAAAATCTACCCGGTCGTGATGGCGCCTATCGTAAAACTAGGTAAGCCTAAATCCAACATTTTCCTTTTATTTCAGTAAAACACCCTTTAAATTTAACAGCGAAATAGTTTAACACAAATAAAAGCCCATTTAAAACACAAGTTACCCAAAATACGATACAACTGTCCCAATAACTGGGGCTGTATTGGTAAAAATAGGCTTCACATGTATACTAATTATGATGACAGAGCAGTCCATGTGGAGCAATGAAAACATAACAACTGGACGAGACTGTGTGAAGAGGTACGAGACAAAGAGGAACAGAATGAAATACCCACGAGGTAGTTAGATACGGGAATCTCAATCTAATTGAGGAGATGAAGAGACACGGTCAGAATGAATCAAGGTAGAATAAAGAGCAGATTCGAAGATCTTCAATCAATGAGTAACGTTACATAATCTTCACACAACAGTTACGATTAACTATTGTAACGTTGCATTAATGCCATTATTAGTCATTAATGCTCAATCATTAAGAAGAGTAGACATTATATTAAGAAATTCCTTATGAAAGGGAGTAAAATATAACTTGTAAGGACACGTTCGAACCGCTAATCAAATATACTTACTTTTACGCATCTTTGCTGGTTTTTGTTTACGAGTCTAATTACAATTATTAGCATACTCTCTTGGTTATCAGAAACCCGAGTACTTCTTAAAATAGCTTTGGCAGAGAATCTAATTCTTTGGTTAAACAAATTGGTTCCGTTACCGGGAATCTGATAATCTTTGTTTTTTCTCAAACAACCTTTTGTGAATCAGTCGAATGCCAATAACAACAACCAACAGACAACTGGAACTCCAGTTCCATCACCTCAGGGATCCCCACGAGGGTCAAGGGATCAATCCCCAGAGATATCTATGACTAAAAACAATGATCACAATGGAAATGAACAAACATGAGAACAAGACCCTGTAAAACAAATGGTTGGTGACTATGTGAATGAAGACGTACAAGCTTTCATGAGGGGGCTACCAACTGTATCACCTACGTCTCCTCCTAACAACACCGCAACTGTGGAAAATCAACAAGCCATATTAGCAAACTCAGGAAGTAGAGGCACTCCGAATGAGTCTCTCAAAACAAGACCAGGTATGTCCAATAATTCAGATTTACAATCTTTATTACTAATCTTGCAAAAATAGGTGAAAGAACAAAACAATCGAATCGAGCAAATTCGTGGAGTACCACCTGTCATCAAGGGCATTGACGTTGATAGATATTCTCAACAACCTTAGAAGCCAAGTGCAGCACCCTTGCCTATTCCCAGAAAATTCAAAATGCCTGATATTCCCAAGTACGACGTGACAACCGATCCACGTGATCATGTCACCGCTTTTACTACAGGAGTAAAAGGAAACGACTTGACTAAACAAGAAATTGAATAAGTACTGGTCAAGAAGTTCGGAGAGACACTCACCAAAGGAGCGCTAACATGGTATTCTCTTTTACCCGAAAATTCTATTGACTCTTTTGCTCAGCTTGCAGATTCTTTTATAAAAGCACACTCCGGTGCGCAAAAAGTCGAAAAAAGAATGGAAGACATATTCAAAATAAAACAAGGATACACGGAGATGCTCCGTGAGTTTGTAGACAGGTTTCAACGAGAAAGAATGATGCTACCAAGAGTGCTTGACAATTGGGCAGCAATGACATTTGCAAGTAATTTAAATGATAAAAGCTCAGAAGCCACGAGAAGACTCAAGGAAAGCTTGAGAAAGTTCCCAGCCACAACATGGAACGATGTCTATAACAGGTACAACACCAAGTTACAAATAGAAGAAGATACCATTTCTCAATCAAAAGCGGAAGACAGGACCAGTTCTAGACGCTCCGAACCATAAAGAAGAACTGGTAAAAACAGTTAAGATCCATATATGGGACCTTCGAGATGAGAAGCTCGTCCCAAATTTGAAAACACACGGTCAGAATACAGACCTTCAAATAAAAATACGAGCTCATCCTCATCAAGATCCAGAAAGGATCGAGATGAACGAAATAGAGGTAACGCAAGAATTGGAGACTACAACTTCAATGTAAGTACTTCTGAGTTAATTACAATATTAAGAAACATGGGTGCTTAAGTTCGATGGCCCAAAGAAATGAGATCGAATCCAAACAGAAGGAATCCCGATTTCTGGTGCGAGTTTCATAACGATCATGGACACAGAACGCCAGATTACAGGTTATTGCAAGGTGAGATAGAAAAATTATTAAAACAAGGCTATCAAACATAACTGTTTAGTGAAAAAGGTAAACATATATGAAGAACAAGCAAGAGCCACCAAATCCCCCATCTCCAAAGAGAACAGTAAATGTGATACATGGAGGAGAAGAGGTGAACGACGTGGTTTTCAAAAGAACAACCAAGTTCACAATTACACACGGGAAGCGGATTCGTGAAACCGTGGAAGCATGCAATATATCATTTGACGGTGCAGATGCCAACGAATTATTGCTTCCACACAACGACACAATGGTAATATCATTACTTATACATGACACTAAAGTAAAAAGAGTGTTGATTTATCTAGATAGCTCAGTCAATATCATTTTTTTGAGAGTTGTGGAAGAGATGCTAATGGAGGATTGTGTAATCCCAAATGCACGCGCTTTATCTGGGTTCGACAACTCTACTGTTATAACAAAAGGAGAAATTGAGCTTAGTACCTATGTAGAAGGATTAATCAAAAATATGAAATTCCAAGTCATTGATACTGATATGGCTTACAACGTAATCATGGAGAGACCATGGATCCATGATATGGAAGCGGTACCATCTACTTTACATCAGGTAATTAAATTCCCTTCCAAATGGGGAATTCAACAGATTCGAGGTGATCATCAGACCTCAAGGAATATAAATTCAGTAGTACACTCTAATAAAAAAGAGGTAGCGAAAGAATCAAAAGACGAGGAAACCACTCTAATAGATACAGAAGAAAATAATAACCAGAAGGCGAACCAAATCACCACAGAGGTTACATCAAAACATAAAGACATGGATTCAAGACCTGATGTCATTCAGGAACCAGAAGAGGACGAGCATATCAAAACAACTACTGAGGAGCTCGAAGCTGTTCCACTGTTCGAGTAGGAGCCTGAGCGAAAAGTTCATATAGGCACAATGCTAAGCCCCACGAGAAGAGGTAAGTTAGTTGAATATATAAAAGCTAACTCAGACTGTTTCGCTTGGTCCCATTCAGATATGAAAGGTATACCTCCAAAAGTGATGAATCATAAACTAAATGAAGAACCATCCTTCGTGCCTGTCAAGCAAAAGAAAAGAAAGCAAGGTCCATTCAAGAACCAAGTGATCGATGAAGAGATACAAAAACTCTTGAAAAGTGGTTCAATACTAAGGTAAAATATCCTAGTTGGTTAGCTAATACCGTAGTGGTACCCAAAAAGAATGGTAAATGGAGAGTATGCGTAGATTACACAGATTTGAATAAAGCATGCCCTAAAGACTCATTTCCATTACCCCACATAGATCAAATGATTGATGCCACTGCAGGTCATGAATTGTTAAGCTTTCTAGATGCGTACTCTGGTTATAATTAGATAAAAATGGATCCCTTAGATGAGGAAAAAACTTCCTTTATTACAAACAGGGGGACTTATTGTTACAAAGTCATGCCTTTTGACCTGAATAATGCTAGAGCCACGTATCAAAGGCTAGTGACCAAGATGTTCCAGAACATCTGGGGAAAATAATGGAAGTATACATTGATGACATGCTGGTGAAATAAACTCAAGTAGGAGATCATTTCCAGCATCTTTCAATTACCTTCGAAATCCTACGCAGGTGTAACATGAAATTAAATCCAGAAAAATGTGCCTTTGGCGTCAGATCAGGTAAGTTTTTGGGTTTCCTTGTATTAAATAGAGGTATTTAAGTAAACCCTGCTCAAATTAAAGCTATTGAAGAAATACTTGATATACTTACGAGCAAAAAAGAAGTTCAAAGACTAACATGTAGGATTGCAGCCTTAGGAATATTCATCTCCAGGTCTTCGGAGAAGAGTTTTAAATTCTTTTCAGTTCTAAAAAGGTAGAATCAGTTTGAATGGATTGAAGAATGCCAACATGCTCTCAAAGATATGAAGGCCTATCTATCAAATCCCCCGCTGCTGTCTAAACCAAAAGAGGGAGAAAGGCTATATATCTATCTCGCCTTTGCAGAAATTGCCGTAAGTGCAGTATTGGTAAGGGAAGACAAAGGTAAACAATCTCAAATTTATTATGTAAGCAAATCTTTATTAGACGATGAAACTAGATATCCTCATCTAGAAAAATTAGCTTTAGCTCTAATCATGGCAGCTAGAAAGTTAAGACCTTACTTTCAATGTCACCCAATTACTGTCGTAACCTCATATCCACTGAGAAATATTTTGCATAAGAAAGAGTTATCAGGGAGATTAGCTAAGTGGAAAATAGAATTAAGCGAACATGACATAATATATTAGCCTAGGACTACAATAAAGTCTCAAATTTTAGCTGATTTCATCGCTGATTTTAATACTAGCATAATCCCTGAAGTGGAAAAAAGAGTTACAAATCTTCAACGGGGCTAATCCAGGAATATGGACCCTATTTACTGACGGATCTTCTAATGTAAAAGGAGTCGGCTTGGGAATTGTCCTAATATCACCTACGGGTGAAAATATAGGACATGCTATTAAATGTTATCCCATAACTAACAATGAAGCAGAGTACGAAGCTGTCATTGCAGGGCTCGAACTAGCACGAGAACTCTCAATTGAGCAGATCGTGATCAGAAGTGACTCTCAACTAGTGGTAAACCAGATGTAGGGGACTTATACCGCTAGAGAGGCTCAGATGCAACAATATCTGGAAAAGGCACGAGACCTAGCAAGACAATTCCAGTCATGGAAGGTTATGCAAATACCCAGGGAGGAAAATGCAGAAGCAGATGCATTGGCTAACCTCGCAGCAGTTACCAACGTAAAAAATAAAGACAATGCTATTGTGATACACTTATTTCATTCAGCAATTGACCAGGACAAAAATGAGGTAACATTTAACAATTTAACCTGGGATTGGAGAAACGAAATTGTAAACTTTTTGCAGAACAGTACCGTGCCAGAAGATAAAAACGAAGCTCAAGCACTTCGTCGGAAAGCTACACGGTACTGCCTAGTTCGTGATACTTTATACCTCCAAATGTTTGGAGGTCCCCTAGCGAGGTGCCTTGGACCCAATCAAACAGAGTACGTGATGAAAGAAGTACACGAAGGACACTGCGAAAACCACGAAAGAGAAAGATTCTTAGTCAAAACCCTGATCAGGGTAGGGTACTATTGGCCTAAAATGGAAGAAGATGCTGAGCATTTCGTAGCTAAATGAGACAAATGTCAATGATATGCTAACAATATGCATCGACCAACAGAATTACTCCAACCAGTGGTGTCACCGTGACCATTCATGAAGTGGGGCATGGATATAGTGGGACCTCTTCCCCCAACTAAAGGAAAGGTACGATTCTTACTCGTATTAACAGATTATTTCACAAAATGGGTAGAAGCAGATGCTTTAAACAAGTGCGATAAAAGGAAGTGAAAAGCTTCATATGGAGACACATAATATGCCTATTTGGTATACCAAAGGAGATCATATGTGACAATGGCCCACAATTCATAGGCTCACAAATCACAGAATTCTTCGAAAGCTGGCAAATCAAACGAATCACTTCATCACCACATCACCCCGTGGCAAATGGGCAAGCCAAGTCAACGAACAAAATCATTGTCAATAATTTAAAGAAATGGTTGGAAAAATCCAAGAGAAACTGGCCTGACGAACTACCGGCAGTATTATGGGCTTACAGAACTACCGCAAAAACAACCACGGGAGAAACTCCATTCGTGCTTGTTTATGGTTCAGAAGCTTTAATACCGATAGAAATTGGTGAACCAAGCACGAGATTCACAACTGCAACATAAGAAGAAAACAATGACGAGTTGAGAACAAATCTGGATTTGCTCGAGCAAAGGAGAGAAGCGGAATTAATACGTATGGCAGCTCAAAAACAAATTATAGAACGATATTACAACAGAAAAGCTCACCTCAGATATTTCAAAATCGGGGACTTCGTTCTTAAAAAAGTCTTCCAATCAACAAAGGAAGCCGGTGCAGGAAAACTAAACCCAAATTGGGAAGGACCTTACAAAGTCCGTGGCATTGCTGGAAAAGGCGCTTATGAGCTGGAGACTATGGACGACAGAATTTTAGCAACAAGTTGGAATGCTGTTCATTTGAAGAAATATCACTTCTAAGTAAAAGGAATACCCACGGTCAAGTATCATTACGTTCGATTTTATTTTTGTATAGTTAAAATTATACTAACCATTTTAGATGATAGGCAAAAAGCTAACCCATCACCAGATGATGATATTAGACCTGTATAGACACGAGGAAGTAACTGAATTCCTGATCTAGGGTTACAACTTTCTAATGGACGTTTTTAAGGGTTAAGCAGTCATCATCTAAACTATATACCTTCGAGTCCCGTATGTTTTTCTTTTTCAGGAAAAGGACCACAAGGAAGGAATAGTCAATTGCTCGAGATTTCATTCTTCAAATCTCAAACACTTGGGGGACTATACAGTATGGAAGGAAAAGAGAAGCAAAGAAGACTTTAAAAAAGTCAAAGCTCAATCCTGAAGATCCATCTTTCCAACAAGTCAAGCGTTATGACCAAAATCAAAGAGCCGAAGACAAAAACACAAAGCCCGATTCAGAAACCTTCAAAAAACATATTCGAATGTTTAGGTTAAAGGAAGAATGTTAGTTAGGGGTAAAAATGCATATCCTTGTACTTATTCAAAAACTGTTGTAAATAAAAACAGTTACGGATAAATGAGCATTATCCTTCTATTTATTCAAAATCTGTTGTAAATGAAAACAGTTATGGGTAGAAATTCATACCCTTGTATTTATTCAAAAAACTGTTGTAAATGAAAACAATTATGGGTAAAAATTCATACCCTTCTATTTATTCAAAACGTGTTGCAAAGGAAAAAAGTTACAGGTACAAATTCATACCCCTCGTATTTATAACCAAATATGTTGTAAAAAAAAAACAGTTATAAAAGAGTTATAGACGATACTTAAACACATGTAAAATGTTACGAAAGTTCAAAATAATACAAAGACTTTGTTCAAAACATTGTTAAGAAAAACATGTGAAATTCTTATCTCTCTTTTGTACATTTACACTATTATGAAGTTGAGACGTCTTCTCCATTAAGTGTCGATAACAAAAGGGCCCTCTTTTATAAATCATGCCTATTACGAAAAGGTACGACAAATCAAAACATTTTTCAGTGCAAAGTCAAAAACTAAGGGGTAAAACAAAAAGTCCAAGCATGCAAAGACTTAAGAGCAAAACAAAAACTCAAAAAATAGAAAGTCATGCTGATATTAATATTACGGCAAAAAACTAAGTATTAACATAGTCTAAGCCAGATTCGTTTGTACAAAGGTTGCCCCTAAGTTGTCAGTTAGGGACTTACAAAGACCAAACTTTACCCCCAATGGGACCGGGGGTAACCACCAATTGTTGCAAATAAAAAAAAAGAACCAAGTTCCATAAACTCTTTCACTAGATGGGAGGTTATCTTCGTTGGCAGGAGGAGCGACTTGAGATGGCGAGGCTTGTGCAACAGCTTCATCAGGGACCTCAACTTCAGGTGATGAGAAATTCTGACTCTGCCGAGACTTTTGAATCGCCTCTTTGGTCTTAGCAATTTCAGCTTCCACGTCAAAATTCTCTTGGCCCATTTCCGTCAATGTGTCAAGTCGGGCATTCAAATAAGCCCAACTAACATCGACAACTGCTTTGTCCTCAAGAGCCTCGTAGTCCTTCTCCCATTGTTCAACTTCGACTCTTAGCTCATCTCTCTCAGCCACGACAGCATCATGAGAAGCCTGCAAAGGAGCAAGGGATCTTTCCAGAAATTGGATCTTGTCCGAAGACTTACAGAGATCTTCTTGAGTTTGGGTAAGAAATTGCACGAGTTCACCAGAGTAAGCCTCCTTTTGATCCAACAAATCCTTCAGGCTCCTAATCTCTTCGGTGGCATGGGAAAGTTGCTTCGCAAAAGAAGACTCCAAGATGCTTTTGTCCTTACCTGCCTGATTTGAAGACACCTTCTCTATGGCCAGTTCCGCTGCAATAACTCTGATATGTTGTTCCAAGGTACACTTCTCTTGCTCCATTGCCTCCATATCAAGCTGTAAACTCTCGTACTGCTCCTTCCAATTGTCAGCCTCGGTATGGAAGTCATTTGCTGATTGCTTCATTTGAACGACTCTTTTCATCAATTCTGTGCCTATAAGGTTGATCTACACAAAAGAATAAGTTAGATACGGTTAAAAATAAATAAATAAATAAATATATATATATACACACACACACACACACACACACACACACACACACACACATATATATATATATATATATATATATATATATATATATATGAAGAAGGAGCAAGTTTTACCTTTAAGGACGAGTGCACAATCTCGTTCATCCAAGTTAAGGAGCTATGACTTTCCAGCTTAGACTTCTCAACCGGGCCTATCAAAGGCTTTAACCATACATAAGCCTGGCCCGACTTTTTCAAGAGGTTGCCTCCCGCAGGAACCTCTATCGTTATTTTCTTCGTCACCCCCCGATGGAAGACCCTTCTTCAACAACAGAAGGCAAGGAAGTAGGGGTGGGTGAAGAAGCCACGAGCAGAGTAGGTTGAGGAGTAGAAACAACAATGGGAGCAGAAACAGCAACGGGAGCAATAAGCGAAAGCTCCGCAGGAGCAGGCGGAGGGAAAATAGCAAGAGGAGCTTCATCAAAAACTGTACCGAAACCTTGCTGAAACAAATGATCAATGGACTCACGAACAGGAGAGGGAGTTGCATCTTCAGGAGCGGAAAGTTTTGATTCAGTTACGGGAGGATCAACAACGGATGCAGATTCATCGTCAGAAACGACTCTCCTTCTTCGCAACCTATGAATCAGCGAACCCTCCTCCCTGGTTCTTCTTTATCCTCCAAGGTCCGGGACCCACTTGCCTTCCTTTTCGACGAGGAGGAGCCAACCATGATTTCCCGAGCCTTAGCCAGGGACAGCTTTGAAGCGTACACATTCGCAACAGATCAAGCTCAAAAAGGGAAGAAGTAAAAAGAAAACTTCACTTACCATGGGGTTTTACCTTCCAACCAAACCTCAAAGAGAGGTACTTCGAAGAACGTTCTTCTAAAAGAGAGATCAACAATAATTTTTCTACCCAATCACGGAAACCGGAGACATTCTCGACGGTTCCCATGGTTGCGCAGAAGAAAAAGAAACAGTCACGGTACTGATAGTTTATCAAAAACAAAAAGAAAAAGGAAAGTGAGAAAAATTGTACTCACGTGCAAAGTTCTATTTCTCAGGGAATGGGAGATTTTCTTCACCTACTAAACTTGCAGTAGGGACATCAACATACTGAGCATACCACCCTCTATCCTTGTCATCATCCAGAATGACTAACACTCTTTTACTCCTAGCCGCGAGAGTAAAAACTCCTTGACGGAATAGCATCGGGGAATAAAGATGAATAAGATGATGGAATGTAAAGGGGACGGAAGCTAAATTGGCCAAATACCTGAGGCACGCAACTACTCTCCAAACAAGAGGACTGACCTGTTGTTGATACCCAATTTTTCCTCAAAATATTTTAAAATTGCATATATAGCTTCAAAATCATGTATCAATAGCAATTGATATTTTTCCTATATTTTTATTAATTTTTCCAGCATTTTATTTCCAATAAATAATTCTAAAATTGCATTACATGTGATTTTATACTATTTTATAGCCATATCATGTGATTTTATACTATTTTTATCCAGAAATTAATCATTTGTTTTTTCAAAATACAAAGTAATCATTTTAAACTATTTTCCATGCATGAAATCATTTTGTACAATTATTAGCTATTTTATAAATTGTTTAATTTAATTTAATTGGGTATTTAAAAAATATCCACTTTCATTTCAATCATAGCCTAATTATATCTGACCCCAACCCAATAAACAAAACGACCCAAATAACCCCGGCTTAATACCTTATCCACCCAACCCAATCCTTTGTCTAATCTGGACCGTTGATCAATTTTAATCAACGGTCTAGATCCCTCTTTCCTTAATTAATCCTAATGACCTACCCCCAAACCCTCATTCCCTCATCTCATTTCCCCCCTCATTATCTCCTCCATTACATCTCTCATCTCTCTCAAAACTCTCTCTGCTAAACCTAGCTCCTCTCACCGGCCGTCGCCTTGCTGGTAACCATGGTGGTCTCACCACCATCCCCAGCCCCATGGCTCTCTTCCTACACCGGGTATTGGTGCCTTGAGGTCCTCAAAGGAAACAGAAGGCGGTTTACTCACCTCCCATGGGTTTTCATGTCATTCTCAGGCCGTTCATGGCCGTCCGAGTAAGATTCTACCATCTCCGGCTAGAAGCTGCAGTTTCAAGGTCGTTTCTCTTTCTCTTTGGGTTATCTCTCAAAAACCCTAACTATTAGCTCTCGATTCCTTAGACCTATGATAGATCTGGGTATATCCTGAGTTATTTGTCTATTTTCCTTAAAGGTTTTCCGATTTTTTCAAAATGACTCTTCATCTTCAAACTAGGGTTCTTAACCCTTTTTCAAAAAACGCATTTTCTTCTGATTTTTAGTATTAATCTGTGATTCTCACTATGTTTAAACGTTTGTTTAAGTGTTCTCCTTTTATCTCAGTTATTCTGTTAAAAACCCAAAATTCTTAGTTCTAATTCTGAGTTTCTGAGTTTGCTTTTGATAATATATTCAACTAATCTGTATGTTTCGCATGAACATTTTGTGATTCTGTGACTTTTACCCTATGTTTTCATGTTAGGGTTTTTGATTTCGATTACTCCTGCCTATGTCATGTTTAGTCTGTTAGTTTAGACTATGCTCTATATGAATCCCTAATTTTTATATAATTTTTTACCCTACTCGGCTTTTTAGGCTTTTTGATTATTGGTATGAACTTTTCTGCGGTAAAACAATCTGTCCTTTACGTTACTTAGTTCTGTGTAGTTCTGAAATACATGTTGTGCCTTAATACCTTGAACCCCTTTAGGATTTCTCTGATTTTGTACCTATGTGTACCTCTGCCTACTATGTGCTTACCCTTATATGCTCTATACCTGTCCCCACTTCCCATTATCCCTGCTTGTGGTTGCTGAACTTGTCTTGGTTCTTTGTTTTATGTATGATGTTGAACTTGTTTTGATCCTGAGATTGGTATGTTGTTTTGATTGCCGTGCTCTTCTCAAACTGTCTCATTGAATAAACTCCTCTGTTGTTTTTTTACAAAATCATTTCAAACCAGTCTCTCTTCAAACAGTTTTCTTACTCAATCTTTTCAAAACTATGTCAAACACTCTCACTCTACTCTTAGGAATCTAAGTTCTGCCCCTCTAATGTGTGACTGCTTAGGGATCCCTATGAGATCCCTTTGAACTCTGATACATTAGAGCTGGCCCTTCCACACTGCACTTACTCAACTATGGTTATGAAATTTGGGTGTGAGCACTGCCTGGGATCCCTTGAGGTCCTTAGGAAACTCTGACACACCTGGATTATGTGAAAGGCTGCGAGACAATCTGGCATTGGAAATTCTGGAAATCTGGAAATCTGGGCCTATTTGTAGACTCCCTACAGTGTAACCTCTTATTTTTCTTTATTTCATCCTACACTGGTTTGTAATAATTTATTGTGAACAAATATTAGGGATGGATAGTAAAAATGGGAGGGTAGTTATACATGTTATAGATATCAAAGGGTAGAAACCATGCTTTTAGGTTTACATTTTCCTCTATGCGTACTAGAATCCATGTTTAGGACCAATACATGCCAAGCATATCATGCATTAGATACCATGCTTTAGGTTTTATGTATACTGTTTTCTGCATCTCATTTTGGTACTCTTACTATCACTTAGAAATCCTGTCCCTAGGTTAAATGATCACATTAATATAAACTTCTACTCATACAAATCATGTCTAATAAAGCTGTAACTTTCTATGCATTTAAAGATTCTGCTTTAGGAGATTCTGCGATCATGTTGTGCATTTAGAAATCCTGCTCTAAGAATCCTGCATATAAATCATTCTGCACCTTATATGTGCACATTAGACACCATGTTTTAGGATCCTGATCATACTCGCTCAATTAACATCTAGTTTAACTACTGATGCATGAAAAATGCATAAAACAGTCTCATCCTGTTCAAGTAAAAAAAGGGTAATAACACTGTATTTTGCAAAACCTGGAACAATATGTTATAAAAGTTTTCTTCAATAACTCTTGTAACAATTTAGCATTATCCCACGCCTAGGAAAGCCTTAGGTAATCAAAATTCTTATAAAACTGGAAACTGTTCTTTGTGTTTACTGCTTAACAGGCTTAAAATCAGTAGGCAAACTGATTAGGACCCTGTTTCAAAGTTTATAAAATAAATTGCATATGTTCTGTGTTTTGACATTCACCTAGACATCATGTCTTAGGATCCTATTTAATAATACTACCCTTATTTGTATTTGAGTCGTGCTGTTTGCATGCATTATATGTGGAGGTAAACCTGAGCCTCTTATTTGCTCTTTTCTATTTTATTTGCTGAAGTCCTATGTGTTATTTCTTGTCGCCTTAGTATTTTCTCCTTTAAACCTAAGGGTCTATCTAGAACTGCCCATAGGTAGAGGTCCTAAATTCCTCCAGGGCCATTAAGAAGGGACAAGTAACAACACACATAGAGGTCGCTAAATAACACTCGCTTTAATAACCGCTAAGGGGTGGGAAAGGTAGATATGGATATGATGACCGGTGCGCTAATGCCACGTGTAGCCCCTCTTTAATGAGTGATTACCGGGCATTGTACTGATGTGATCCTATAGGATAAATAACCTAGGACTTCCCCCAATCCTTTACATATGTGTTTAGACTATAAATCTTTCAAAACCCTTATATGCATACTTAGGCTTTAATCTTTTCAAATGTGTTTTCACATGTGTTCTTAGACTGCGAACTCTTTCAAAACCCTTACTTTTTTAAATTTTATTTGCTTATTTGCTACTTGCCTAAATTCACAAAGTTGTTTGACCGGGAACGACAATTGTGGACTCTGAGGGGTGCCTAACATCTTCCCCGTGGAGTAATTTCAAGCCCTTACCCTATCTATGGTTATCGAAATCCGTGTTTGTAAAGGACCCTTAGTAGGTGACCTAACGCACCTTAATTCGTTAGGTGGCGACTCTTCAATTACTTGTATACCCCTTTACCAAAAGGAAACGAGTTGTCCCAATAATGTCAAAAACCTTGACTGATCCGAAGGAAAGTTAAGAAGGGGGGCACGACAGCATGGCGACTCTGCTGGGATTTAGGCTTTTATCATTTCAAACTACTTTGTGAATTTGTACCTTTACTTTGTTGATATTTGCACCCTTTCCCTTCCCCCCCTTTATGTGCAATTAGTTGTTTAATTCAAGTATTTATTCTTTTCAAAATCAAAACTGACATGTTTCTTTGTTTTCCTTTGTAACCGCTTTAAATTATAACAGTTGTATTTACCGCTTTCACAACGTGAAAATACATGACTACATGCCTTTACTGCTTATTTATTGCATAATCTTGCTCAACATCATACTCCACTCATGACAATACAAATCCTATAGCAACGCTTGATGAGTGGTTGCACTCTTCTCATTTTATATCACCCCTAAATTCGGAAAGGCTTATTTGCGGTAAAACTAGTCGATCAACGGTGCAGTCGATAGTTCCGTGCCTTCCCCCTTGAGTTGTACGCTCAAGGCGACCAGTCTAAAACCCCATATGAACTTACTCTATTATACTATGCATGCTTCATGGTCAAACCTAGTCGGGTTAATGTGTTGTCCACACAATGACCCTTTAAGATAGCCTTGCCCAAAAGTCCACCGGATTTTTCATAATACCAACAGACGCAATCACGTTCTGTGCATTTATTTAGAGAACTAAATGCTTGTATGCTAATCACAAGTGTATAAATAATTGAGTCTAGCGGGGTAAGGGCCTAACCATATGTGTCTTGCTGAAATATGAGGCACGAAGTCCCTAGATTCGGCATGGTCAACAATATCCACCCAAAACTCCTGAACTGGTGGGAGGATCTTCACTCCAGCGATAAGAAACATGTCCAGAAATACCTGGGTAATATACCGTCTCTCCTAGACATCCAACCCAACAACATGTTGATCGAGGCTGCCACTTTCTTCTGGGATAGTGAAAGAGCCGTTTTCCACTTCGGAAACATTGAGATGACACCACTGCTAGAATAGATAGGAGGACTGGCTGGGTTAGTCTTGGAAACTTCTGGGTTATTAGTGCCTGAGAACCGCACATGCAAGGGCTTTTTGAAAATCATGGGTCTGAAGAAGAACGTTGAATTAAAATGTTTGAAGCATTCATATATACCCTTCGAGTACTTGTATGAAAGGTACGGTCAGAGCAAATCGTACCGTACTCACCATGACGAATTTTCCATTACATATCTGGGACATATTCACCGTAGGGTATTTGTATTCATTGTTTGCTTTTTGGGGTTGATCGTGTTTCTGACGAAGAAAGAAAGGATTCACACTAGACTAGCTATGGTAACCAAGACCTTGATGGAGGGAATTGACGGGAAAGCCTTCAACATCGTCCCTATAATCATCTCAGACATGTACTGAGCCCTGGAACATTGTCAAAGAGGAGCAAAGCATTTCGAAGGCTGCAACCTGTTACTACAACTGTGGCTCTTGGAACATTTCCAAAAGGGCCAATACCACCAAGAATTTACGCGAAGGGATTAGAATGATCACATTGCTTTCCATCACCCCAAGCGGATGACGTATATTCCCGACAGGTTTGCTCAGCCAGAGACTGCCAAGGAATGGGTAGAGTTCTTTGATAATCTGACTGAAAAGCAGGTACACTGGATGTTCGAGTGGTTTCCAACGGACGAATTCATCGTCAGGTCTAGGGATGCACCACACTTGGTGCTAATAGGGTTGTGAGGAATATATCCTTACGTTCCTCTCCGAGTTATGAGACAAGCAGGCAGAAAGCAAATTGTACCGAGGGTCGACAAAATGAGCCATTTCCGAGATGACTTCCAGGTTGATGATATAACCTACAAGTGCCAAGCCGAACACATGTGGCACTGCAAGATCATCTTGGAAAAGGATACTATTGAACCACACAGGTACCATGCTGGGTGCGCACCTCTTTATCCGTCATGGTCGGAAGACGACCTGCATGGGACGGTGAGGCCAGGAATCAGCCGAGGTCACAGAATCATAGACGAAAGTGCCGAGACTCAGGTCAAGTAAAACCGGCTGCGCAAAAGGATCCATGACTCCGAAAATGAGCACAGGGAGATACATGAAGCAAACAAAAAGTTGATCGAGGAATGGAGGGACATGTCTATTCGTTCCAACAAGAAGCTAGAATACTCGGAGCGAGGCATAGTGGAGCTGGAAGGTAAGATCATCAAGAGGGTCGAAGATTGTCAGAAAGCTGAGGGAAACGAAGGAGGACACCTAGCCAGAGCATACCTGCTGCTGGTACTGCGTGAGCTAGGGAATCTATTCGATGGGATCAAAGATGCCGAATATGGGGAAGGTCCTTCTGGGACCAAGTAGGATAGGATTTCCTTTTTTCTTTTATCAATGTAATAAGGCCAATGGCCATTAATGACTTTATTTCCCGCTTATTATTTTAGTGTCATTTTGGATTTGTCTATTTTTACATTAATGAAATGAGGCATTTTGGCATCTAAGTTCTCCAAATCAACTTGTTGCTAGGCCTACCTCGGGCACAACGAGGCTCCCAAATTAGGATGTGCTTTATATGTGTTTAAATACTGCCATACTTTTTCATAATCCTCCCTGACTTGGCTACATTTTGTTTTTGTTTTTGTTTTCTTTCCTTTTTATTATTTCCCTCCCCAAAGGTTGGTTCGTGCATTCTGGCATCATCATCATATTGTAAAAGATCCACGGGCCCTCCGCCTTCTTCTCCTCCTAGTCCACCTAAAGGAAAAAGCAAATGCAAAGGCAAAATGGAAGATTCAAGCAACATCAGGAAAGAAAATACAATGCTGGTTGAACGAACAAATGATCCTGACAATCAAGGTACTTAGGTTCAGAATGAGGCTGTGACACAACTTGAGCAAAGGTTGTTGAAACTCCAAGGGGATCTTGAGCATGTCCGGAATTTGGCGAATATGTCTTTCTCATTCAGTGTCCCAGACGTCACTCAGAATCCTATACCTCCTCAGAATACCCCAAACAAGCAAAATCCTCCCACAACTTATCATCATACAACTCCAACAAAAAATCAAACCATCCCACCACGACACCAGCACAACGCTTGCCACGCTCCGAGAAATACCCCGCTGATTATCCTGAACCCCAAAACCTCCACAAGTGACCACCTTTACACCCAGGCGCCAGGGCATCACAACAACCCCATCTACGTGGAGACTCTGCCACACTCCACCCAACCCATTTCATACGCACCTGAATCCAGTGAGAAGGATTTTCTTATCAAGAATTTGGCTAAAGAACTCAAGAAGTTGACTAGCCGAGTTCAAGGCGTTGAAGGTAGTAGGGGAGTTGAAGGGTTGAACTATGAAGATCTCTGAATACAACCTGATGTTGAACTACCGGAGGGTTACAAACCTCCGAAGTTCGAGATGTTCGACGGTACAGGTGATCCGAGGGTCCATCTCAGGACCTACTGTGATAAATTGGTTGGAGTAGGAAGAGATGAAATGATTCGCATGAAGCTGTTTATGAGGAGCCTCACAGGGGATGCTCTGTCTTGGTACATCATCCAAGACCCCAAGAAGTGGTCCAACTAGGTGAAAATGGCGTTAGACTTCATGGACCGGTTCAGGTTTAATATAGAAAATGCGCCAGATGTGTTCTATATTTTCAGAATCTTAAGAAGAAGCCTACAGAAAATTTTCGCGAGTATGCTACTCGCTGGAGATCTGAAGTAGCTAAGGTCAGGCCTGCCCTAGATGAAGAACAGATAAAAAAATTCTTCGTCCGAGCACAAGACCCACAGTATTATGAGCGGCTGATGGTAATTGAGAACCACAAATTCTCTGACATTATCAAGTTGAGTGAGAGAATTGAGGAAGGGATCAAAAGCGGAATGGTTACCAATTTTGAAGCGTTGCAGGCTACAAACAAGGCCCTGTAATCTGGCGGTGTGTCCAAGAAAAGAGACGTGGGAGCCGTAATGGTTGCACAGAGGACTAAATCCCCGCTGAAATACCAAACCTACCAAACACCCTCACCCATATACCAGTCGCCACCTCCACCAACATATCAACCATCTCCACCACCTACCTATCGGCCTACTTCTCCCAGATATTCCCAACAAGCTCTTGTTTACCAAACCTACAACTCTCAACTATTTCACTTCCAATCTCCCCCTGCTCGCCAAAACTTCCCGAGACCTCGACCCAACTTTGATCGTAGACCTCCTAAACAATACACTGCCATTGCTGAACCTATCGACCAGTTGTGTGAAAGACTGAAAGCCGCTGGTTATGTCACTCCAATCCCTGCTGTAACCCCTGAGAATCCCTCTCAATGGGTTAATCCAAATAAAACCTGTGCATACCATTCCGGCATGAAGGGACACACAATCGATGAATGACGATCACTAAAAGATAAGATACAGTCTCTGATTGATAATAAGATCGTTCTAGCAAAGGAATCTACTCCCAATGTCCGCAACAAACCGCTCCCAAATCATAAGGGTAGAGGCGTCAACATGATTGAGATAGAAGAGGACTGGGACCTAGAGGGGTCGATCGGGTTGATCATAGAAGGTGATGACCCAAAGCAGCCAACAATCACTCTTAATCCCATCATAGTCCAGATCCAGCCATTTGGAGATGTTGAGGTAACTGCGTCATTCATTTGAAACACCACCACCTGCAGATGCACCTGCGCCATTCAAGGTTGAAGTTATGCCACCTGCTAAGGCACCTGTTCCATTCAAAGTGAAAATAGCTGCATCAATCACAGTGGCGGTGTCAACCACGCCACCCTTTTACACCAACGATGTACCATGGGATTATGTAGACGAAGCAAGAAGGAAAGGCAAAGTCAAGATAGAAGAAGCTACTGCTGCATAGGGAATGACAAGGACTGGTAGGGTCTATACACCATAACACTTGGCAGAATCCAGCAAACAGGCTTCCAACGGGCCACCCATCATTGAGACAGGCCCAGATGACCTTTGGAGAAAGGTTCATGCCAAAGAATACTCAGTCATCGATCAATTGAACAAAACCCCAGCCCAAATATCCATTTTGCATTGCTGCAGAATTCAGAGACACACATGAATGCTTTGACGAAAGTGCTGAACGAAGTATATGTGCCAAACAACATCACTAGTGGGGAAATGGCCAATATGGTGGGTCAAGTCCCGGAGAGTCATAAGACCACTTTCCACGAGGACGAGCTACCGCCTGAAGGGTTAAGTCATAACAAAGCACTGCACATCACTGTGCAATGTGAGGACTACTTCATCACCAGGATTCTGATTGACGGGGGATCCAGCCTCAACATCTGTCCATTGACAACACTCAAGAAATTGGGCAAGGGACTGCACGAGATAAGAGAAGGGTAGATGAATGTGATAGATTTTGACGGTTCTCAAAGGTCCACCATCGGCGAGATCAACCTTTGTCTGCAAATGGGACCTACATGGTTCGAGGTTAAATTTCAGGTGATAGATGTATTCGCGTCATATAATCTGTTATTGGGACGACCATGGATACATGCCGCTAGGGCCGTGGCATCAACATTGCATCAGGCGGTGAAATTTCAATGGAACCACTAGGAAGTGATCATCCATGGAGACGGAAGAAACCCTATCTATAGTCGCCAGACCATCCCGGTGGTTGAAGGTATAAGAAGGCTGGGTGGAGAAACCTATCACCACATTGAGCGGGTCAACATAATAGACAAAGACAAATGGTGGGATAGCAAGATAGAGAGCATGATGAACTCGAGAGGGTACGAGCCTGGCAAAGGGCTCGACAAGAATCTTCAGGGGATCTCCAAGCCAATACAACTCAAGCGCCATGGCACTACTTTTGGGTTGGGATACAAATACACATGGAAAGAGTACAAAAACTGGTCGCCACCATAGCGCGATCCTTACTACCCGTTGGAACAGCCTATACCGCATCTGGAGCAAACCTTTCAGCATGCTGATATTATATGGGGGCCAGAAAAAGAAGAAACACTGGAAGCCTTGAAGAATTTATTCCTAGAAGATGATGATATGGACTGTTGTGTCATTATTGAGGAGGAGGAGGAGGAAGGCCCTTCCATTCAAGCCATGAGCGAAGGATCATCCCTTAAGACTGGACTATCAGAACAACCAGGGCCTGACGAGTCCCGGGGTAGCGAGGCTGAACAAGCATTGTTTATTTTCATTCGCTAAATGATTTTCTTTTCGCATTTCCACTTCTGCAATAAGATCTTCAATGTTTTAAAACATTTGCTCAATTTATCAAAAGCACTTTTATGTTTTATGAATCAATATTTATTATTATCGTTTTTCTCTCATTACTTTATCTATACAACATTACTATTACTTGTCTTGATGAACCAATGACTGTGACATGCAATGAGACAACGCAACAAAAGGACATTGATTCAGAAGAAGAAGATGATATACCTGATGAAATTATCAGAGAAGTCGAGGATTTTGAGAACAGACCTAAGTCCAATCTAGACGAGACTGAGATAATCAACCTGGAGATTCAGAGAATGTCAAAGAAACTCGTATCAGCATCCATTTGTCACCGTCAGAGAAAGAGGAATACTCACACCTATTGAAGGAGTATGAGGACATATTTGCATGGTCGTACGATGACATGACTGGTCTGAGTACATCTATTGTGGCTCATAAATTGCCAACCAATCTAATGTGCCCGCCAGTAAAACATAAGCTCAGAAAGTTCAAGCCTGACATGAGTTTAAAGATCAAGGAAGAAGTTACCAAGCAAAGCAATGCCAAGGTTCTCAGGGTGGTTGAGTATCTAACATGGTTAGCCAACATCATGCTAGTACCGAAGAAAGATGGAAATGTTAGAGTTTGTGTCGACCACATGGATCTCAACCGGGCCAGTCCGAAGGATGACTTCCCTCTTCCAAACATACACATCCTGATTGACAATTGTGCCAATCACAAGCTTCAATCATTCGTGGATTGCTTTGCTGGTTACCATCAGATTTGGATGGACGAGGAAGATGCTGAGAAAATGGCTTTCATTATGCCATGGGGAGTTTATTGCTACAAGATGATGCCATTCAGCCTGAAGAATGCTGGGGCCACCTATATGAGAGATATGAACACTATCTTCCACGACATGATACACAAAGAGATCGAGGTATATGTGGACGACGTCATTATCAAGTCCAAGAAAGCCACCGACCATATAGCAGATCTGAGGAAGTTCTTCAACAGGTTGCGGGAATATAACTTGAAATTAAACCCCGCGAAGTGTGCATTCGGGGTTCCTACTGGAAAATTGCTTGGGTTCTGTTTAACCAAAGAATGAAATTCCTTGACCAAAGCTATTTTAGGATAAACGCGGGTTACTGATAATCGAGTGAATAATATAAGGAATAAAGGAACAATAAGCAGTATAGAATGCAGAAAAGTAAAATAGTTTGTATTCGAGAATTCAGATGCCCTTATGGGTTAAATTTCTTCCCTTTATATAGGGGTTTCCTAGTATAACATTTGGTTCCCGTCATGATTGCTCATTAATGGATAAGTATTACATTAATGAGGCGTTACAAAGGATAACCGTAACTGTTGTATAGGAGTTACGTAACGTATAAGTCATTAACTGTTGATTCTCGAATCTGCCCGTAGCTTCGTCTTGGTTCACTGTGACCGTATCTCTTCTTTATCATTAAGTTTCCCGTGGTTGATGAACTCGTGGGTTTATTGACCGTGCCTCTTTGTCCCATACCTCTTTACAGAATCAAGTCTATCTGTTGCGTTTTCCTTGGTCCACGTAGCTAGCTGAGTTGTAAAGGTCTTGCTTATGTGTGATACTTTTTTTTACCAATACAGGTTCATCGTCAGCCACCGAGGGATAGAATTGGATCCATCAAAGGTTAAATCCATCCAAGAGTTGCCGCCGCCAAAGAACAGGAAAGATGTGATGAGTTTCCAGGGATGCCTTAACTACATCAACCGATTCATAGCTCAGTCCATGGTCATATGTAAACCAATCTTCAAGGTGCTGAAAAAAGATGCTGCAACCAAATGGACCGAGGATTGTCAAAAGGCCTTCGACAGAATTAAGGAGTATTTGTCAACACCGCCAGTCTTGGTACCACCAGAACCAGGTAGACCCTTGCTACTCTACCTCGCAGTGTTAGATGGAGCTTTCGGCTGAGTTTTGGGGAAGCACAACGAGACGGGGAGAAAAAAGCATGCCATTTATTATCTAAGTAAGAAGTTCACTCCATACGAGGCTCGATATTCGCTGTTGGAACGTACTTGTTGTGCTCTAACTTGGGTAGCACAGAAGTTGAGGCATTACTTCTGTGCCTATACAACATATCTCATATCAAGGATGGATCCTTTGAAGTACATCTTTCAGAAGCCCATGCCCACTGGCAAGCTGGCCAAGTGGCAAATCCTGCTGAGTGAGTTCGACATTGTCTATGTGACTCAGAAAGTAGTCAAGGGACAAACATTGGCAGACCATCTTGCTGAAAATCCCGTGGATGGAGAATACGAACCCCTGAAAATGTATTTTCCCGATGAAAAAGTGTCATTCATAGGAGAAGACATTGGAGAATCCTATGACGGTTGGAGAATGTTCTTCGATGGAGCAGCAAATTTCAAAGGAATCAACATTGGAGCTGTCCTGATATTGGAAACTGGTCAACATTATCCAGTATCTGCTAAACTCAGATTCCCCTGCACCAACAATATGGCGGAATATGAAGCCTGCATCTTAGGGCTCAACATGGCCATTGACATGAATGTTCAGGAGCTGCTAGTAATTGATGACTAAGATTTTCTAATACACCAAGTACAAGGAGAATGGGCTACTAAGAATTCCAATATACTTTCGTATCTGCACCATGTGCAGGAATTGAGAAAGAAGTTCACAAAGACGGAATTTCGACACGTCCCTAGAATTCTGAACGAGTTCGTCGATGCGTTGGCCACTTTATGATCCATGATACAACATCAAGATAAGAACTTCATTGACCCTATTCCGGTGAAGATCCATATCCATCCAGCCTACTGTGCCCATGTTGAAGAGGAAGCAGACAGAAGACCATGGTTCCACGATATCAAGGAGTATCTATCAAAGGGAAAGTACCCAGAGCTTGCAAATCACATTTAGAAATACACGCTCTGGAGATTATACAATAGTTTCTTTCATACTGGAGGAATCCTGTACAGGAGGACTCCTGATTTGGGATTATTAAGATGTGTCGATGCAAAGGGAGCATCCAAATTACTTGAAGAGATACATGCTGGGACCCGCGACCCACATATGAACGGTTTTGTCTTAGCCAAGAAAATACTTAGAGCCGTTTACTTCTAGATGACCATGGAAACGGACTGCATCCAGCATGTCCGGAAATGCTACCGATGTCTGGTACATGCAAATATGATAAAGGTACCCCCAAATGAGCTCAATGAAAAAAGCTCACCTTGGCCGTTCGCCGCTTGGGGGATGAATGTCATTGGACCGATCGATCCTACCACCTCCAACGGACACAGGTTCATCTTGGTAGCAATTGATTATTTCACTAAATGGGTCGAAGTAGCATCTTACAACGCAGTGACTAAGAAAGTCGTGGCAGACTTTGTCCGCGACCGTATTGTTTGTCGGTTTGGAGTTCCAGAATCAATCATCACCGACAACGGTTCCAATATCAACAGTGATCTGATGAAAGCTATGTGTGAGACTTTCAAAATCAAGCACAAGAATTCCACATCCTATAGACCTCAGTTGAATAGAGCTGTAGAAGTCGCCAACAAGAACATCAAGAAGATATTGAGGAAGATGATAGAAAACCACAAGCAGTGGCATGAAAAGTTATCATTTTCTTTACTGGGATATCGCACCACAATCCGTACATCAACTGGGGAAACTCCTTACTTGTTAGTTTATGGTACGGAAGCTGTTATTCCCACCGAAGTAGAGATTCCTTCCTTGAGAATCATACAAGAAGCTGAGCTCAGCGATGCAGAGTGTGTAAAGAGTCGTTATGAGCAACTAGCCCTCATAGACGGGAAAAGAATTAATGCAGTATGTCATGCACAGCTTTATCAGAATAGAATGACCAGAGCTTTAAACAAAAGCGTCAAGCCGAGACAGTTCACACCGGGGCAGCTGGTGTTAAAGAAAATCTTTCCATATCAAGATGAAGCCAAAACGAAATTCTCTCCTACCTGGAAAGGTCCGTATATGGTTCACCGAGTATTGACAGAAGGAGCACTTATACTTGTAGAAATGGACGGAGAAGTCTGGCCAAAGCCAATCAATTCAGATGCTGTCAAACGCTATTATGTGTAATCCTTTATGGTTTTATCAATGATTTAAATTGAACTACGCCTGACCTGATTCCCGTTTAAGAGGGGATACGTAGGCAGCCCTATGGGTTCGGTCACAACTCAATAAAAATTTCATTTTCCCCCGCAATTGGAAATTGGGGAAGAATTCTTAGGAGGACCCTCAAAATTACGAAGCAAGTTCAGCCGATCGCCGCGTGCGTAACAGTCAGAAGCGTCGACCCATCTAACTGGGGCAGAATTTTGAGGAGGACCCTGAAAATTCCGTATCATGAGGGGTTGCAATGTCTTGAACCGTGTCACGGTCGTCGGTTCATCTAAATTTTGTAGAATATGTTTTTCATTTTCTTTTCTATGTCTTAAACAAAACCATGCATTCTTATTTTTAAACATAAGCTCTGTTTAGGAAACGCTACCCCGATGATGCAATCAGGATCATCAGACCAAGCCGAGCAAGGCAAGCAGAGCCAGTGGGGATACGAACCAACCTTACCCATTTACAGAACTCACAATTTTTCTTTGGATGCAGGAACAAAGAATAAACACACTTCGAAGTCACGAATTTCAACACAGTTGCAAATGCCGAAGTTCACAGTCCGCACAAAGAACCAACCTGTTCAAAGTCACGAAAACCATCGCACTTGCCGACATTTGCTATCAGCACAAATGATAACATGCTCCGAAGTCACAATGCTCACAACAATCACAATACCGCAATCTACTACCACCTAAGAAATTCTACTGTCATTTATTATTTAATCCTCTACATAAGGCTAACTTTCTGACTTCCGTTTGCATAAGGCTAACTTTCTGCCTTCCTCTGCATAAGGCTAACTTTCTGCCTTCCTCTGTATAAGGCTAACTTTCTGCCTCCCCTTGTATAAGGCTAATCTCTGCCTTCCATTTGCATGAGACTGGGCTCTGTATCCATTTTGCATGAGGATAAGCTCTACCTCCATTTGCATAAGGCTAAGTTTCTTCCTTCCCTTTGCATGAGGCTAAGCTCTGCCTTCATCTTGCATGGGACTAAGCTTTGTACCCCTTTTGGATGAGGTTAATCTCTACCTCCATCTGCATAAGGTTAATCTCTACCTTCACCCCGCATGAGGCTAAGCTCTTCCTCCAATTTACTTTTTCACCGAGACTAAGCGCTGTCTCTCAGGCATTATTTACTTCGCTTCTCTTTCGGGCTAACCTCTCCCCCTCAACTCGCAAGACTAAGCTCTGTCTTGTCAGCATCATATTATTACATCTCATGGGTTGAAATATCGCCAACTTGTCCAAAGGCGTCATAGTTCGGAGGCACCATCTTCATGGCCCGAGAACGTCATGTCATGGCCCGAGGATCTCTCAATATTGCATATCATTATTCAAAGGCGTCATTGTTCGGAGGCACCATCTTCATGGCCCAAGAACGTCATTTCATGGCCTGCGAATCTCTCATCAAACAAATCATGGCCCAGGACGTCATCCTTAACCGTCCGAAGACAACATTCATAGTCCAACGAGAACCTGCATCATGTTCAAATATATGCACAATATGCGCTTGTGTTGCTTTTATTTGCAGGTAACCCAGCGAGCGACGACTATCCCCAGCAGGAGCGATCCCCCTCCAGTTCTCCCAGCCATATCAAACCTAACCATTCCCGTAAACCATTCACTCATCCAGCCCTAGATGTTGCGTCCATTATTGTAATGACTTCACCGATATACTTCGCTGATGGATCGGGAACTACATACGGCCTGATTCCTGTAAAACCAGGGATATGTAGGCAGCTCAAAAACCAGGGTGTGACCTAAATCTCTCAAACCGTTTCGCTTGGTCAAAATTGGACATCATGTATTTACCCGACAAACTCTTTCATCCTTTCCGGGTAAAGAGGGGCAGCAGTTGATACCCAATCTTTCCTCAAAATATTTTAAAATTGCATATATATCTTAAAATCATGTATATAGCAATTGATATTTTCCATAATTTCCCTATATTTTTATTAATTTATCCAGCATTTTATTTCCAATAAATAATTCTAAAATTGCATTACAAATGATTTCAAGAGCATTTCTTGGTTTTATTACTTATTTAGGGTTCTATTAAGGCCAAATCATTTCAAAATTAGCCAAATTGACACCTTTTGGCTATAATTGCAATAACTTTGTAATTATAGGCCAATCATGTGATTTTATACTATTTTTATCCAGAAATTAGTCATTTGTATTTTTTAAATACTAAGTAATCATTTTTAACTATTTTCCATGCATGAAATTCATTTTGTACAATCATTAGCTATTTAATAAATTGTTTTATTTAATCTAATTGCGTATTTAACAAATAGCCACTTTCATTTCAATCATAGCCTAATTACATATGACCCCAACCGAATTAAAATATGACCCAAATACCCCAGGCCCAATACCTTATCCACCCGACCCAATCCCTTGTCCAATCTGGACCGTTGATCAATTTTAATCAACGGTCCAGATCCCCCATTTCCTTAATTAATCCTAATGACCTACCCCCAAACCCTCATTCCCTCCTCTCATTTTTCCTCTCATTCTCTCCGCCGTTATATCTCTCATCTCTCTCAAAACTCTCTCTACTAAACCTAGCTCCTCTCACCAGCCGTCGCCTTGCCGGTAACCATGGTGGTCTCACCACCATCCCCAGCCCCATGGCTCTCTTCCTACACCGGGTATTGGTGCCTTGAGGTCCTCAAAGGAACCAGAAGGCGGTTCACTCACCTCCCATGTTTTTTCATGTCATTCTCAGGCCGTTCATGGCCGTCCGAGTAAGATTCTACCATCTCCGGCTAGAACCTGTGGTTTATAGGCCGTTTCTCTTTCTCTTTGGGTTATCTCTCAGAAACCCTAACTATTAGCTCTCGATTCCTTAGATCTATGATAGATCTGGGTATATCCTAAGTTATTTTGCTATTTTTCTTAAAGGTTTTTCGATTTTTTCCAAATGACTCTACATCTTCAAACTAGGGTTCTTAACCCTTTTTCAAAAAACGCTTTTCTTCTGTTTTATAGTATTAATCTATGATTCTCACTATGTTTAAACGTTTGTTTAAGTGTTCTCCTTTTATCTGAGTTATTCTGTTAAAAAACCTAAATTTCTTAGTTCTAATTCTGAGTTTCTGAGTTTGCTTTTGATAATATGTTCAACTAATCTGTATGTTTCTCATGAATATTCTGTGATTCTGTTATTCTGTGACTTTTACCCTATGTTTGCATGTTAGGGTTTCTGATTTCGATTACTCCTGCCTATGTCATGTTTAGTCTGTTAATTTAGACTATGCTCTGTATGAATCCCTAATTTTTGTATGATTTTTTACCCTACTCGGCTTCTTAGGGTTTCTGATTTTTGCCTATTATGAGTTTTATTCCGTTTTTTCTCATACATTTGTGCTAATTTCTCCTAAATCAGTACTATTTCTATTTGTGAGTCCCTGAATCTTTGTGATTGATTCTTCACTGATTTCGCATGATATTCTCTACTGATTTTAACCTTGTGAAATATTCTCCGACCTTATTCTATGGTTAATTATGTTGTTAACCGATTTAAGCATTTTCCTTAATTAGAATGTTCTGAATCCAGTCTCTATTACATGTCATATACTTGAATTATACTTATGCTATTTTCTTATGTGTTATAATCAGCCTTATACGATTTTCTTTCCTTATTTTATCACATGTCTATTACCGTTTGAGTATGACTCCTTAATTAAAGGAAGTCCTTATACTGATTTGATTCTAATTGGTACATATTTCTATAATTACTGCTGAACTCTGATTTTTACCTTATTTGCTACCTATTTTAAAACTATAAATACCCTACACAAAAACTCTTTCATTATAACACAAAAACTCTCTTCTCTTCTCTCTGGTTACTTGCTCCTATTCTAAGTCAGCCGACTGTAAGCCAAGGCTGATTGCTATACTCTATGATTCTTTCCTCTGTGTTTTCCCTCTCCTATACTGGTATGTCCTGATTTTGATTTAAGTCTCAAAAACAACATGCTTCTTTTGCTACTTCAATTCATCCTATTTCTAGTCTGTTTTTACCTATGGGTTTGTTGTTCAACTTGCAACTAATATGTCTACTTTATTGCTTTATCAACATGCTTATGAATGTATCCCCTCCCTTAGGCTCAGCATGCTTATGAAATGTTATCCCCCTTCTAGTATTCCTCAATATGATTCTGCTTCACTTATGTTTCTCTGATTAGTTGCATGAACTTTTCTGTGGTAAAACAATCTGCCCTTTATGTTACTTAGTTCTGTGTAGTTCTGAAATACATGTTGTACCTTAATCCCTTGAACCCCTTTAGGACTTCTCTGATTTTTTACCTATGTGTACCTCTGCCTACTATGTGCTTACCCTTATATGCTCTATACCTATCCCCAGTTCCCATTATCCCTGGTTGTGGTTGCTGAACTTGTCTTAATTCTTTGTTCTATGTATGATGTTGAACTTGTTTTGATCCTGAGATTGGTATGTTGTTTTGATTGCCGTTCTCTTTTCAAACTGTCTCATTGAATAAACTCCTCTGTTGTTTTTTTACAAAATCATTTCAAACCAGTCTCTCTTCAAACTGTTTTCTTACTCAATCTTTTCAAAACTATGTCAAACACTCTCACTCCACTCTTAGACATCTAAGCTCTGCCCCTCTAACGTGTGACTGCTTAGGGATCTGTAAAGACCCGTACATTTTTTAACTAATAACGATTCCCGGGTAGACTCCCATGTTGTTATAATTGTAGAAATTCTTAAAAAATGACCTATTTGAAGCAAAGGAACCCCGAAAGTTAAAAGATAAAATTTTCCAAAATTGCGCGGATCTGCGGTCCACTATGCGATCGCAGATTAGGTATGCAGACCGCATAGTGGTCGCATACCTGGACAGTTGCTGTCCATTTTGAGGACAACTATGCGGCCCAAGATGCGATCGCATTTTGGGAATGCGGAATGCATACATGTCGCATTCTTGTACCTTGATTTTTGCGGAGGGAGTTATGCGACGCACTATGCGATCGCATAACAGGTATGCGGTCCCATACTTGGGTAGCCTGCTTTCCTTTTTGGCCCAGCTGAGGGCCATTTATGCGACAGGAATGCAGACCGTATAGCAGGAATGCGATCGCATTCCTGACTGCATTTCCTACTTCGGGGTTTCTAATTTCTGATTTTAAGACCCGACCCCTAGTTTAATAAAACACCCCTCCCCTTCATTTTTAACGATTATCTGACTAATATAGAGAGAAGTAAGAGTGGGTTCTAGAGAGATAAGTCCTCATCTTCCCCATATTGGTCCTCCATCTATACTCAGTCCTGAGATTAACCGAGTAGTCGTCATCTTCTTCACCATAAGAGGTAAGTCCCCACCCCGTTTCCATTCAATTCTCAGATTTTGGGTTAGAATGAAACACACATAGGTTGGTTATTGGGAATGAAAGTCAAGACCTTGCATGCATGTTAATAATCTTCCATACCCTAGTGGAGGGAAGCAAGTTAGAGTAATATTTCACTAAAAAGGGTTTAGTTAATCTAAGGGATCACATAGTGTTTGATAAAATGCCCAAATGAGTTCATGATTTCTAACTCTAAGTCTAAGCATGTCATCTTGTGAATTAGATTGAAGGCGTTAGAAGGTCCATGGTTTGAGAATAGATATTAAAGGGAAATTCCGACTCGAGGTATGTATGGCTAACTTTAATCTTTGTGGAGTCACCTTGTTGGCGTCCGAGCACTCGATATGTATTCCTGGTTGATTGTATTTGAATCAGATGTCCTATTGTGATGAGATGAAGGGTTCTATTCTCTGAATGTCTTAGTTGATTTCCATGCCACCATGCTATGTGAGATTGTGAACTGTGATTCTTTGTACTTACTCTATCATGTGCAAACTTGTTATGTGTTTGAATATTCGGTATGAAAGGAAGTGCTTCTAAATGAACGAAATGATAACGAACCCATTTGTTGAATGTATCAAAGCGCTAAAGGCTTTGTAGCAACCGATGGAAAAGAAATATGGATTGATTTAATTAAGCTAATTGATTATGGCATATCGTACATGACTCACTGTTTAGTAAAGGTTATTGTGACCTTGATTTCACGTGGTTGTTTGGTTGTTATGAATTTATACTCTTGGTGATAGAAATCCTTGTGATTGAATTGTTGGTTGTTGATGCTATGAATATGATTGTACGGTGGGATTGGGTTGCGCGCCGCAACATGTGAAATAAGGATGATATATTGAGAAGAAATAAGGGTTGAATATGATTGTACAGCGGGATCGGGTTGCACGCCGCAACAGAAGAAATAAGGGTGGAATATGATTGTAAGGTGGGATCGGGTTGCGCGCCGTAACAGGAGAATAATTGAAATAAAGAACTGTGAAACTCTCATTGTGTTTTCCGTGTTTCTGTGTAGTATTTGTTTGGTTTCTCTAACTATCTTCTATCTGTGCACTGTTTGATTCTACTTAGAGTGAAGTTTGATTATACATACTAGTACTATTCAATGGTACTAACGTCCCTTTTGCCGGGGGCGCTACAACTTTTATATGGATGTAGGTGGATCTATAGCAGGTAGCTCCGACCGCCGATAGTGGTGCCTTCTCTTCATCCCTTCAGCAGTTCTAGTGAGCCCCACTTCTTCTCGGGGCCGTGTGTAGTGTATATCATCTTCATTTTGGTATATGTTGTGTCTCTAAAGGTATAGCCGGGGCCTTGTTTCTGACAAGGCTATGTAAACTCCTAGCATTCTTAGAGGCTCCGTAGACACTGTGTGGCTTGTATATATTTCGGGGAGTAGTTGTAATTATTCGTAATCGTGGTCCCGTATTGGAAATGTTGTGCTTAGCTTGTATATTTTGGGATTATAAAATGTTGAAGCTTTAAAAGAGGAAAATGGACTTATGTTGTTAATTCATACTTTGGTTCCACTTGCTATTTCATTTATAAATTTGTATATTATAAACAAGGGGTAATGCGTTGGGCAGGAAAGACAATCCAGGTCTGCTTGACCGGGATCATCCGGTTGGGCTCCGGTATCGTCCCTCGGTTTTGGGGCGTGACAAGATCCCTATGAAATCTAATACATTAGAGCTGGCCCTTCCACACCGCACTAACTCAACTATGGTTATGAAATTTGGGTGTGAGCACTTCCCGGGATCCCTTGAGGTCCTTAGGAAACTCTGACACACCTGGATTATGTGAAAGGCTGTGAGACAATCTGGCATTGGAAATTCTAGAAATTTGGGCCTATTTGTAGGCTCCCTATAATGTAACCTCTTATTTTTCTTTACCTACTTATGTAATTCATCCAACACTGGTTTGTAATAATTTGTTGTAAACAAATATTGGGGATGGATAGTGAAAATGGGAGGGTAGCTATACATGTTATAGATATCAAAGGGTAGACACCATGCTTTTAGGTTTACATTTTCCTATATGCGTACTAGAATTCATGTTTAGGACCAATATATGCCGAGCATATCATGCATTAGATACCATGCTTTAGGTTTTATGTATACTGTTTTCAACATCTCATTTTGGTACTCTTACTATCACTTAGAAATCCTGTCCCTAGGATAAATGATAACATTAATATAAACTGCTACTCATGCAAATCATGTCTAATAAAGTTTTAACTTTCTATGCATTTAGAGATCCTGCTTTAGGAGATTCTGCGATCATGTTGTGCATTTAGAAATCCTGCTCTAGGAATCTTGCATATAAATCATTCTGTACCTTATATGTGCACATTAGACACCATGTTTTATGATCCTAATCGTACTCTCTCAATTAACACCTAGTTTAACTACTGATGCATGAAAAATGGCATAAAATAGTCTCATCCTGTTCAAGTAAAAATGGGTAATAACTCTGTATTTTGCAACACCTGGAACAACATGTTATAACAGTTTTCTTCAATAACACTGGTATCAATTTAGCATTATCCCACGCCTAGGCAAGCCTTAGGTAATTAAAATTCTTATAAAACTGGAAACTGTTGTTTGTGTTTACTGCTTAACATGCTTAAAATCAGTAGGCAAACTGATTAGGACCATGTTTCTAAGTTTATAAATAAACTGCATATGTTCTGTGTTTTGACATTCACCTAGACATCATGTCTTAGGATCCTGTTTAATAATACTACCCTTATTTGTGTTTGAGTCGTGTTGTTTACATGCATTATATGTGGAGGTAAACCGGAGCCTCTTGTTTTCTTTTTCCTGTTTTATTTGTTGAAGTCCTATGTGTTATTTCTTGCCGCTTTAGTATTTTCTCCTTTAAACCTAAGGGTCTGTCTAGAACTGCCCATAGGTAGAGGTCCTAAATTCCTCCAGACAAATTAAGAAGGTACGGGTAACAGCATGCATAGAGGTCGCTAAATAACACTCACTTTAATAACCGCTAAGGGATGGGAAGGGTAGATATGGATATGATGACCAGCGCGCTAATGCCACGTGTAGCCCCTCTTTGAGGAGTGATTACCGGGCATTGTACTGATGTGATCCTATAGGATAAATAACCTAGGACTTCCCCCCTATCCTTTACATATGTGTTTAGACTATAAATCTTTCAAAACCCTTATATGCATACTTAGGCTTTAATCTTTTCAAATGTGTTTTCACATGTGTTCTTAGACTGCGAACTCTTTCAAAACCCTTACTTGTTTAAACTTTAATTGCTTATTTGCTACTTGCCTAAATTCACAAAGTTGTTTGGCCGGGAACCACAGTTGTGGACTCTGAGGGGTGCCTAACACCTTCCCCTTGGAGTAATTTCAAGCCCTTACCCTATATCTGGTTATCCAAATCCGTGTTTGTAAAGGACCCTTAGTAGGTGCCCTAACACACCTTAATTCGTTAGGTGGCGACTCTTCAATTCCTTGTATACCCTTTCCCAAAAGGAAACGAGTTGTCCCAATAATGTCAAAAACCTTGACTGATCTGAAAGGAGAGTTAAAAAGGGGGGCGCAACACCTATCCCAAGCAAACATTGAAGAATCGACAAAATTCAATGATAACAGGGTCGATGGGAGGCTTGAATCCTAATGTGAAGGGATAAGTATAAACATAAGAATACCTAGTTCTATAAGAGGTTATTCTTTGGTTATCGTTAGGAACTACAACAGGAAAATCAGACTTCCAACAACAGTCCCTGCGTACGAGTGACACTAAACCCTCTGTTATTTGGGTAGGATAAAGGCCAGCACTATCATGTGATGACATGGAAGAAAGATTCTCACTCATGGCCTCACTATCCTTGGTAAAAGAATACTCGGTAGGAACAATCTCATCGACTCTCAGCTCACGAAGTGGTTCATTGTGTTCTCTACTCTTTGATGAAGATCTAGAAGCCCTATCCCTTGAAGAAGACAAAGAAATATTAGACCTAGAAGATGGCAGAAGAGTAGTATGGTAAGAAGAAGAACCCCTGGAAAGTGTAGAACTTAAGCTCCTAAGTCTACCACCCCTCCTACTCCGTGTTGGAGCAGAAGAAAGAGTCAATTTATCTACAATAATGACCTTTTTGGATTGCTGGTTTGAAGAAGACATGTTTACAAGAATGAAGAATTTACAGATAAAGAAAGAAGGTTAGATGATTTTCGTGAAAGCAAAGAAAGGGAAATGGGTATTTATACTCAGAGGAGACCATCAAAAAATGGAAAAAACAGTGATGTGAAAGTCATAATTGAAACGAAAGTCATAATTGAAACTGTCACTTCGTGACTGATGCAGCCGCAAAAAGCCCTAAAACGCGCTGAATAATTGTAGAACAAATCCGAGAATGCCACATGGCACGTGCATTAAATGGAAGTGAAAAGCAACATATACATTCAGAGAAGGACGCAATGGTACGAGTGAAGCAGCGGCAAAATATTCTCATCATAAATGAGTATCCACTTAACAAATATTTAATTGATAAATAAATGGTAAGTGGGGGAACTATCTGTATTGGTAAAAATAGGCTTCACACATATACTAATTATGATGACAGAGCAGTCCATGTGGAGCAATGAAAACATAACAACTGGACGAGATTTTGTGAAGAGGTACGAGACAAAGAGGAAGGGAATGGCATACCCACGAGGTAGTTAGATACGAGAATCTCAATCTAATTGAGGAGATGAAGAGACGCGGTAAGAATGAATCAAGGAAGAATAAATGGCAGATTCTAAGATCTTCAATCAATGAGTCAAACATTACATAATCTTCACGCAAAAGTTACGATTAACCATTGTAACGTTGCATTAATACCATTATTAATCATTAATGCTCAATCATTAAGAAAAGTAGACGTTATTTTAAGAAATTCCCTATAAAAGGGAGTAAAATATAACTTGTAAGGACACGTTCGAACCATTATTGAAATATACTTACTTTTACGCATCTTTGCTGCTTTCTGTTTATGAGTCAAATTACAATTATTAGCATACTCTCTTGGTTATCGGAAACCCGAGTACTTCTTAAAATAGCTTTGTCAGAGAATCTAATTTTTTGGGTAAATAGGGGCGTCACTGAGTACATGAGCGTCTAAAAGCCGGACATAGTCCAAAAAATATCTATAAAATTAAACATCAAAGTAAAATGAACTAAGGAAGAGAAGATCGAGGTCCGCGAACGTCATACACCTACCTCAATAGTCTCTGACTCCAACGCAGAGAATCATCAGCCGCCGCCGTGCCCAGAAATGCCGGGATCTACACACAAGTGCAGGGAGTAACGTGAGTACACCAACTTAGTAAGTAACATGTCCAAACTATGGACTGAAGATAGTGACAAACTCAACCGGTGCAAATAACATGAAATAAATGTACGAAAACATAAGGATGCTCTTAAAAGAGTTTTGGAAAATTCAGAACAAGAAGTAAAGCCATGCCGACAATATATTGAAGATAACTCTACTGTCACTACATGCCAATGCATATACTGAAAATGATTCACCATAGAGTCAGACTCAAATGCCTCACTCTCGATATCTCAACCACTCAGTACCGCATATGGATCAACCGACTCAGGGAAGATCCATCACGAAATATATATATATACATGATAAGTAGGGATTTTAACCTATTAATTGCTCTTTTTGACTTACGTCTTAGGCTGAAAATGCCTGAAGGTATTCCCGGAAAATAATGTAATATGTTTGCTAGCAAGAATTGTTCAAAATGAGCCAAAGAAGTCATAATCACTCATAAAGGACTCAAAACTTTAACAAAAACCAAGATTGGGCCAAGAGATCTGAAACACGGATTGCACAAATATTGTGTGGCCGTGAAAGCCACAACGCGGTTGCGATCACAATTTTGCGGTCCGCGAAAGGAAGATTCAGAGAGGTTGATTTTTGGGCTAAAAGATAAGCGCGGACCGCATCAGAAAGGTGCGACCGCGATTGGAATTATGCGAACCGCGGTGGATGAGGTTCAGAGAGCTTACAGTTTAATAAAAAATGAGAAGTGCGGTCCGCGTCAGAATTATGCGGCCGTAGAAGTCTCTTACGTGAACGCAATGGAACTTATGCGGTCTGCGAAACTCAGCTTAACCAAGATCCAGAAGTGAAGAACGTGGACTGCGATTAGAATTATGAGGCCGCGAAAGCAAGAGTGCGGACGCGCTCAGAATAATGCGGACGCACAACCTCCACAGGGGTATTTTTGCCCAAAAATTTCAGCTTAGTATAAATAGAACGTTTTTTCATTTTTAGGTTATGTTATGTATTATATGAGCACGTGATCCGACTAGAACTTCCCTTTTGGGAAATTTTGTGTTAGATAACATTAGATTTTCGTATCATTTTGTGTTAGATTTTAGTAACATTAGATTTCGTATCTTTTTACGTTTTCTTCAAAGGTTTTGTAGACACGTGCTGGGGGAGAAAGCGGACGAATGTATCTAAGGACGCTTTGAGGTTAAGGATTTTCCCATTCTCAGTTAGAGGGAAGGATTTGGATTGGCTTGAGAGGCTACCCAACCATTCAATCACCACTTGGGATGAGTTGGCCGAGAAGTTCATAGAAAAGTTCTTTTCTCTGGGACATATGGAAACATTGAGAGATGAGATCCTAGCTTTAAACAAGAGCCAAATGAACCGTTACATGATATTTGGGAACGATACCACACAATGGTCAAAGAATTCCCCAACAACGATATAACTGAGGCAATGATCCATCAAACCTTTTATAGGGGGATCAACACAACTAACCAGTGTGTGGTGAATAAGCTCGCAAAGGGTAACTTTATGAACACGTTGTACTCTTAAGCATTTGAAATACTAGATGAGATGGCGGATACCTCTTCATCTTGGAAAATTAGAGCCAATGTTCCTCAGGGTGACCCTAATGTTATCCACCTGTAAAGACCCGTAAAATCCTTAACCAAAACGATGCCCATTTAGATCCCTATGTTGTATAGATGTAGAAGCAGTTAAGAACTTTTAGGATTGAAAAGTACCCTGCGGACTTAGAGGAAAAATTTCGCAAAAGGATACAGATCTGCGGTACACTATGCGATCACAAACCATCTTTGCGGACCGCATAATGGTCGCAGAGTAGGGCAGGTGACTGCCCAATTTGAGGGAAATTATGCGGTCCAAAATGCGACCGCATAACCATTATGTGGTGCATTATGCGATCGAATAACGGTTATGTGGGCCGCATCGTGGCCGCATAATTGAGAAGTTGGTTCACCTAGCTGAGGCTGCTTTTACGACAGGTTTGCTGGCCGCATGTCCATTCTACGGTCGCATATGCGACCGAATTTTTGAGTCAGGGCACCCCATTTTCTAATTTTTAAACCCGACCCAGAACAATATAAAACCCATTCCTCATCATTTTAAGCCCATTCTCTTGTAATTTAGAGTGAGGAAGAGGGGTCCTATAGAGAGGAAGTAATCTCATCAGTTGTCCTTCAATTCTTACTTAAACACCTTGAAGATTAACAAGGGTCTCCTTACCAAGAGGTTAGCATCTATCACCCAAACTCTTAATTCCATAGTGTAGCTATAATGGGTCATTGGGGAAGAAACTCATGAGGGTAAGGTTGGTCACCTTGCATGCATATGATCATGAAATTTTGAATTTTATGGGAGAATGTTAAAGCAAAGATAGGAAAGAAGGGGGAATGGGTTGGAGTAATCTTTCACTAAAAAGGGACCATGCAACCTTAATGAATACATAATGTTTGATATAATGCTCAAGTCAGCTAGGGCTATAATTATTATTTCTAATTTTGGGTTCAATTGTGCTACATTGTGAAATAGATTGAAGGTTCTAAGGGTTCCGTCATTTGTGGTAGAAATTAAAGAAAAACCCAATTAAGGTATGTATGGCTAACTCTAATCTCCATAGGATGAACTTATTGGTGTTCAAATACCGGGTATGAGTGCCTTGTTTGATTCTCTGAAGAATTGATGATTTCAATGTGTTAAAGTTGGGAAACTCCTGTTTTCATATTGTTCTAAGTTGCTACCATGTCACTATACTACTTTAAAAATGTAAATTATGATTATCGTGCTCTTTTTTTATTATGTGTACGAATCCTTATATGTTTGTTCTCGTTAATATGAAAGATGATTATATGAAACGGTTAAAGAGAGGAATGTGACACAAATTGTTAGATATGTCCAAGTGCCACGACCTGTGTAATAAATGATGGAAAAGGATTGTGAACTAAATAATTAAATTGATATGGTTATGTCCCAAAGTGAGGTGGCTTAGCCGATCGGGCCGAGATCGGACTCCATGCTGTACACATGATGGTATTTGCATTGCAAATATGATATTGGTTATGTCTCACTGTTTCAAGTGAGATGGCTTAGCCGATCGGGCCGAGATCGGACTCCATGCTGTACACATGATGGTATTTGCATTGCAAATATGATATTGGTTATGTCTCACTGTTTCAAGTGAGATGGCTTAGCCGATCGGGCCGAGATCGGACTCCGTGTGAAAACGACACGGTGGTATTATGAATTAGGGTGCTGATGATGTCTCACTTGGGATGGCTTAGCCGGTGGGGCCGAGATCGAACTCTGTGTAAAAGACACGGTGGCATTATAAAATTTTGGCACTTGGCTTTAAAGGACTACTCTTCAAAAGACGGAATAACTGATTAAGAAACTATGGTGATTCTTGCTTGTGTTCTCCCTATTTTTGTGTAATGTTAGTTGATGTCGCTGATTGAATTTCTATATGCTTACCGTTTATTCTATCTAGAGTAGAGTTTGTTCATACATACTAGTACTATTCGATGGTACTAACGTCCTTTTTGCCGGGGGCGCTATATTTGCTTATGGATGTAGGTGGCTTTGTAGCTGGTAGACCTGATCGTCGGTAGTGGTGCCTTCTCCTCCTCCTTACAGCAGTTCTGGTGAGCCCCATTTCCTCTCGGGTCTGTGTATGAAATGCGTTGCTCTCCTTTGTATATGTTGTTCTATTTTGAGGTATTGCCGGGGCCTTGTCGCCGGTGGAACCACGTTCATCTTCTTTGTCTTAGAGGCTCTGTAGACACTCATATGAGTCATGTATTTTGTTGGGAGGTTGTTGGGTAATCTTGTAACTTTAATTCCATCCCACAAAGATTGTAATTAGCATGTATGTTTTGGAAGACCTAATTTTTGGAAATCAGTATGTAAGAAAGAATGGATTAATATTATGTACGTACGCTTTGATTTATTTCCTACTAACCCAATAAACGATGTTATAACCTAATTACGGGGCGTAAATGAGACGGGTAGAAAAGGCTAATCAGGCTTGCTTGACCAGGTTCACTCGGTTAAGTGCCGGTCGTGTCCCCCAAGGTTGGGGCGTGACACCATCTTCACAAGGAACTTCATTATCATGGAACAGCCATAGCAGAGTTGACAACCACCATAAATTAGTTGGCCAAGGCTCAGTTTTAGCAGGTTCAGGGGTCAAAGCAAGTAAATACCATGGAAGGAGTGAGCATGATGGTCAACAAGCGAAGACATAGAGGTAAAAAAAGTCAGGACAACCAGGATCAATTTGAGCAAAGTGGTAGTGGGTACAACCAATATGATTCTTATGATGATCAAAGTGAAGAGGTTTTATATGCCAATAATTACCAAGGTCAACGGAGCAATGCTCCAAATCAACAACAGTGGAGATCACAGGGAAACAATCAAAATTGGGACAACCAAAGACAACAAGGGAATTGGAATAGTGGCAACAACAACAATCAGAACAATTGGGGGAACAACAATCAAAATTTGGGTACTCAAGGAAATTCAAGCAATTGGGGAGAAAATAATCAAGGCAAATGAGGTGGCAACAATAATAGTAATTGGGGAGGCAATGGAAATCAAGGGCGTTGGAACAACAATAATCAAGAAAATCGGGGGTCGGGCTTTCAAAGTCCCCCGATGTATCAACAACCCCTCCATATCATTTATAAGGGAAAAGTTCATCCAATAATAAGATGGGATAGATAGAAAACATATTCAAACAAATGATGGAAAGAAATGCCGACTCCGATGCCCAAATAGCCCCCCCAACACTTCTATCCGCAACTTGGAAGTCCAAATGGATCAAATTTCTCAAGCGTTGAATACTCTCCTTAAGGGGGCGCTACCCAATGATACGGTAGTAAACCCGAAGGGTGGGAACAATACAGGTCATGCTATGGTGGTTACTACATGAAGTGGTAGAGGTGGAGTTGATAATACCTCTAATCTAAGAAAGCTTGTGAATGAAGATGTGGTAGTGCAAGAAGATGATGAGCCAAGTAATGATGTGCAAGTGAATGATGAAGTGAGGATAAACATTGATGAAACCGTGGAGGAGACACAAGATGATGTGAACACGTCTAGGGAACATGTGATAGACATACCAGATCCGGTAGTGCGCAAAGCCAAGGCTCCTTTGCAAAGTCCTCCTCCACCGTATACTCAAAGGCTTGCAAAGAAAAATAGTGAGAACCAATTCAAGAAATTCATTGATATGATGAAAAGTTTGTCCATAAATGTGCCTTTGGTTGAAGCCCTCCAACAAATGCCAGGATATGCCAAGTTCATGAAAGACATGGTAACTAAGAAGAGGTCAATGAACAGTGAAACGATCAAAATGACACATCAAGTGAGTGCCATTGTGAATTCCATGGATCCAAAGATAGAAGACCCCGATGCCCTTACAATTCCATGCATTATTGGTAGTGCCGATTTTGCCAAAGCCTTGTGTGATTTAAGAGCGATCATAAATTTGATGCCATATTCTGTGTTCAAGACATTGAGGATTGAGCAACCAAGACCCACGCCCAGGAGGTTGCAAATGGAAGTCTGGACAATGAAGAGGCCATTGGGGATAATTGATGATGTGCTAGTTCGGGCCGACAAGTTCATACTTCCCGCAAATTTTGTGATACTCGACTGTGAGGTTGACTATGAGGTGCCAATCATATTGGGGAGACCTTTCCTAGCTACATGGAAGGGCTTAGTTGATGTGAAAGCTGGAGCTCACCTTCAGAGTGGGCGATGAAAATATTGTGTTCCATATATGCAAGTCAATGAGGCAACCTAATAGCAACGAAGTGTGTTCGTTTGTGGATCTTGTGACTGAAGTAATTATTAATGACACGAGTGCTGTGATTAATGTTGAAGACCCATTGGAAGCTGTGTTATTGAATCATGATGATGATGAGAAGCAAGTATTGGTCAAATGTGCAAATGCTTTTCAAGGAATGGGATCCTATACATATGGGCCACGAAAACTTTCGTTAGACCTTGAGAACCGAAAGACTCCACTAACAAAGCCCTCAATCGAGGAGCCTCCCACATTGGAGTTAAAGCCCTTTCCTTCTCACCTCAGGTATGAGTTCTTAGGACCTTGTTCCAAATTACCTGTTATTCTTTCTTCGTGCTTAACTAACGTGCAGGTAGATTCCACCCTTGCGGTGCTTCAAAGAAGGAATAAGGCACTAGGTTGAACAATGGCGGGTATTCGGGGCATAAGCCCCGCCCTTTGCATGCCCAAAATCATAATGAAGGAGGATTCCAAACCCTCCGTGGAACATCAGAGAAGGTTGAATGAGGCCATGCAAGAGGTAGTCAAGAAAGAGATCATCAAGTGGCTAGATGCA